>JAUELF010235579.1:0-22780 GCA_031471495.1 Clinocardium nuttallii
TGAACTTAAAATACACTCATAGAAATAATTAACCGTCCTTGGTATTTTTTAAACTTTGTTTTTGAACTTGAAAAACTTTTACATACAATTAAAGTGTAAAACAGCTGCTTTAGCTTCTATATATACTTAATAAACAAAGTAAATTCACGATACATTGTGGCATGTCTAATTTTTCTCCTTGTGCTTAATTTCAAAGCATTACTATGTGCCGGCTTCCAATGACGGATTTTCAACCACAAATAAAAGTGGTAGAGTGATGACGTCGTTTCAAACAAACGTATTTTATTCACAGTAATCTCTACATTCGACCTTACAATCATAACACTCGGATAACAAATAAAGTCGCGAGAGAGATTATCTTTTAACACGTGCGTGCGTAAGTACGTACAGTTGATCCCCTTTATAACCGTGAGGACATCGTCGCAAGGAGATAACAAGGTTAAACTTCCGAATGCTTGATAAAACACGATCCTTTGTATCTTTGGCAACAACTGAATATTAACAGTCCCGCCATAACAACGAAGCGGGTGGACATTCGCTTTACTAAACGTTTGTATGTTCTGCTTAACCCTTTCCGTCATACAACAATTATACTGCAGATGACTTTTAACATTTTTTGTCAAACGATAGAAAGTCTCTACAATTGTTTTCAAAAAGTCGTCTGCTCCATAGGCGTCAGAAAGCGTCTATATGAGGGGAAGGGTTAGTGTGTTTACAGTGTCTCAAAACAATCTTTAAATGCTATAATTTTTACTTTGGTCAGTAAAAGGAAATCGGTTAAGTAATGGCTTAAGTGAGACTCTTATGAATTAGGAAACACACCTTGTATATAGTGATGCTCCAGGAAAATCAACTTAAGTTTTAGTTTTTAAGACAAACCGAGCTCAATATCAGAGGTAGTTGTTTCAAGTTCTAAAATCTCTTTTTGACACACAAACCGTATCAGACGATTCTTTTGCGTCCAACAGCTAATGGTTTAGCTGAACATTAAGAGGAAAATAGATGGAGGGGAACTGAATTATTTTGCGTCCAACAGCAAATGGTTTAGGTGAAAATTAAGAGAAAAATAGATGGAGGGGAACTGAATTATGAAATACTCATTTGATACCCAAACCATATATTGCTGGTACTCAAGAGAATCTTCTGACTGAGAAGTGTACAACCCTTTATCTAGACTTCTTGGATTATAACATTTGTGTCGAACCAAATCAGACTGCACTATGTACATGCTTGTCTTGATCAACATTCACCAATATGTTTTAATGGCGGTTTTTGCAGAGGTCCTTCTTATCAACTCTTTACAAAGTTTAAATACTGATGTGAGCCCCATTCGTAATACATTCCTCGTATGTAGCCCCCGTCAAATTATAAGAAAGTTGGCGTAATGCGGTTGACATATAATTATACAATTTTAAGTAAATGTAGACAGTTTGGTTTAACATTTAACGGTAATGTTGATGAAAACTCGTGTTACTTTTAAAATAATTATTATCAGTGACAAACTATAGCTTAAATCGTATTCTGAGCGATCCACATTACGGAATACTTTCTTCGTTTTTTTGCGCGAATAAAATTCATTCGCCATTTGAAAGAAATTGTTTGGAAGGTCTCGCTAAAAAAAATCAAGTGTGTAATTTAACCATATATTTTAAATGTAAAGGATTTTAATTATTTCATCTGTCAATATGGAAGCTATTTACAAAGGAAATTATGTATGATATCGCTTATCGGCGAAGATAACATACAAGTCAAAACGGATCGATTCGAACGACATCATGTGTTCTTACAGGATGTCTAGATATTTATTGTGGATAAAAACAGGCGACGTACATTATTCCTAGTTCATAAGAATATGCCTACTCTAAAGCTCTATTCTTATGATAACGTTACATCTGATTTATTCGATGCATGTTACTCGTAACATTCTTATATCTAATTATACTATGCCTCAAAACATAACGCATACAATAATAGCATTTAGGGCGACAAGGCTTACACTTGTTTTGTAAGAATACTTCCTGATTATCTTCTAGGTTAATAACCGGCAGGGGTCATAATATCTATGATCCTGAAGGTCACGTGACCACATTACATGTAGCTATGCAAGCGTCGGTCCAAATGTCTTTGCATTGTTCAAGAAACACAGACGCGCTCTTGATTTAAATAAACAAGAAGGCCATGACGGTCCTGGATCGCTCACCTAATTTTCTTTTCACTTTAGCCATATAAGCCCGGCCCCCTTGTGACCGTATTTTCTGACCAATTCACTTGGTTCGAAGGAATCTGATGAAGGGTCAGCATAGGAACATTACTAGTAAATTATATAAAAATTGACCTGATTCTTTCGGAGAAGAAGATTTATTAAGTTTTCACTATAGCCATATAGGGCAAAAATCCCCCGCCCTGTGGCTGGCCATGTTTTTCGACAAATCAACACGGCTTGAAGGAATCTGAGAATGGATCAGATAAGGAACATTTCTACAAAATTATTTGAAACTTGGCCTGACACTTTTGGAGGAGAAGATTTTTTTATTAAGTGATCACTAAAGCCATATAAGGAATAAATAGCACGCCCCCTGGCGACCATGTTTTCGAATAGAAGAAGTTGACGAACGACGCATGACGCACGAAGGACGACGCACGATGGAGGCCGAACAAAAGCCGATCACATGAGCACTTCTTGCTCAGGTGAGCTAAAATGAAAAGATCCGGGTTTTTTTACTATCTTTTCCGTTCGTAAAGTTATTAAAGATTATCAAGTTGGTTTTGTAAGGTGTTGTGACATTATATTTAGTAAGTTAAATGATGTGTATTGTTTTATCATCGGGATCAAGTGTGGCTAGGCTGATCGAAATTGGGAGAATCAATTGGACAATGGCGACGCAGTAATCTGTATGTTGGTTAGAACATTCATATATAAGACGGCTAGAGGAGTTTGTTGATAGTGGTATAACATTTCGTAATTTTAATTTGATTGTAGACACATTTAAGATATATATACGAGGCAAGGGTGGAGTTACAGTGAATCGCCTCGCAAAATCACAAGAACTATGGCTTTTTTCTTCCTCGCCAGACATATGTGTGTTACAAATTGGGGATAATGATTTATGTCAGAAACGCCCCCGAGATGTATCAAAGAACTAAATTTCGCACTTTTTTTACGTGATGAGTTGGACATTAAAGTTGTCGTTATATGCCAGCTCTTTCGGAGACAAACATGATCCACACCACCGGAATTCAACGACATGGTCTTGGAAACAAATAAGCAATTGTTGAGAGGAATCCAAAGAGAACAGAGCATGATTTATTATAGAAAAACAGGATTCTGGTCATACCTTTCATACCGTGGTCCCGATGGAGTCCACATGACACCTCCTAGTTACGATGTCAAGTCGATGACTAAGTACTAGTGAAGTGTAATAAATCGGTTGAGATTAGTACAATTTTCTTTTAAATTAAGTATACCAGTATGTGGTACTTGTATTCTGCTGGTCAAAGAGAGGTAACTCTTACCGGATCATAATGATAAATAGCAAGAGTTGTCTGACATTAAGTTAGAAATACAACCGTAACGTTTCGGTGCTTGCAAATAGAACGATGTTGTTGTGTTGCATGAGAAACAAATGTGTCTTTACTCGGATTAGTTTTAATAGCGGAGCGATACCAATACCACGTGTTACCTGTGTGTAAGGTATCTATCGATGTGGTCGTGTTGTGTACTTTGTTTTGTTTTACAAGTGTTAACCCGTCTCAGTTATGTGCGTAATGTTTAGGCATAGTTGTGCTGATTAATGTTTATCAACGATGTTGTTACCGAACCGGTAACTCAGAGTTAGACTTCTGTCTTTGGTTCGATATAGTCTAGTTGATGCATCGGTTTGTTGGTTACCTGGAGCGTCCAACTTCTTTAACTATGAGATTCAGTACAAGTGTCAGTTCCTAGGTTGGCCAGACATGTTATTGTGTTGTAGTGTCCTGGACAGTTTAGCCTAATTTACTATGGCATACACTGATGACTCAGTGTGATGTCAGTTCCTAGGTTGGCCGGGTATGCTATAGTTTTATACAGACTGAGAGAGTGTTAAGGGATAGGTAGTATTAAGACACTCTGAATATTGTCCTGAATATAATGCAACCATGGCCTAATAATCGTAATGTAAGGTTTTAGACAACCTCCACTACAGAGGATGCATGTATATGATTACTGTTTGAATATTGCTCTTGTCATACATATCTGGTCTATTTTCATATACCAGATATGGTAATTATCCCAAAAGACAAAGTCTGGAAATGTTCAGCCACCAATGAAAAGCTCAATAATAGCAGATAACGAATCACAGGAGTCAAGTACTGTCCCTGCCAATCCAGCGCCATATATTGACTATGAAACATTGGCAGCGGAAATCCTCAAAAAGAGTTGGGGACATTGTAGTACAAATCGTAGGTGAAGACCCCATCACTCTTAGTATCCCTGAGGGATATATATAACTCCATCATGATACCAAAAAGAAAAAAAGGACGTCCTTCGATCAGTGGACAGATGCTTTTTTCTTGTTATCTGCATTTACACAAAAAATCATAATGATCAAGCCCATCATCTGATTATTACCTGTCAATGATCAAGGAAATGGGCACCTTGTACGGGAAGCAAGCAGGGCGGTTGTATGATGATTCATTCTGTCGCGTTAAACATCAGGCAATAATCTGCCATGGCAGATACCAGTATATGAGTTTCGACTGAAAGCTGCGAGTTTTGCAGGCAGCAACATTCAAAGTTCAAAGAAACCAGTCCTTTCTTTAGAAAAAACTGGAAAACAATGCTTCCTTTACAATAAGGGCGAAAGTGCAAATTTTCTCAATGCTCATACGCACATGCCTGCAGTGTCTGCAAATGAAATCACCCCCAAATTAAGTGTAGGAGTGAAACACAGTTTTCAAAAGAGGATGGGGGAACGAAAACATATCACACAACAATGCAAAACAACCCAACGTCCAACTCCAGTCAGGGTAGAAAATCTTAAGGTATTGTTACAGGTGTATGATTCTGAATTTAATCAAAATACTGAAAGTACGTCAAACGAATTATTTTGAATTGATTATGTCTTTTGTTTGTTTTAAAGTTGTCGATTTCATGATTATAAATAATCTGTGTCCATGTATAATTTTAAAGAGACATCTTAAACAATAGATAACTTTTTGGGGAAGACTTTCTAAATGTGTGATTATTTGCTAATTGTTCATGTTGATAGTCAAAAGTTCTTATTAGTATATGAACTATAAATAAATTATTTCTCATTGGTCAAAATGACCACTCATTGAACAAAATACTATTTGACATTGATCAGTTTTTTTGAAAACTGTTACTAAAATTACGATATTGAACAGTTTCTAAATATAGCGATTGAATATGACGGCGATAACTGATGATTCCGAATGTAGCGCTGTTTACCAGCCGACCATAAGCGATTTGCGTCGCCGTCTGAAGATTGTGATACCCTATCTATAGATCATTTTCGCTAGATACATTTATTTCTGTGATACGTTATAGATACTGTGATAATTCCTATGTTTTAAATGAGTTACTTCTTTTCTCTTAACATTTGAACCAGACCGAGTTCTTCATTAATTATTTACATATTTATTTTTACTTCACAAAAATAGAGATGCTGTGATATTTTTATTATTTTTTACTTTTTACCGTTGTTTATCAATTATAAATTGTAAAATGAAGTAAAAAGTTCATACTATATAAAATTGTAATGCCTCTGGTATGTCACAGATTCTTGATGATTTTTTCTTTATTGCTCCAGACAAAAAGAAAGGCTCAGAGGACTTGGCAAGATTGTTATTCATGTGTAAAATATTTTGAATTCCGATAAAAGAAAAAAACCTACAACATGCATTATACTTTACGGTATAGAAGTTGATTCAAATGAGTTTATATATAGGCTACCTTCTTTTTAAGAAGACTGATATATTTGACATGGGGCATAACACAATCATACCATTGGATACGTCTGAATAATGGGGCTAGAGCTGATATGAATATTTGGTCAAAATTCATGCAAAATTTTAAATTGAAAATCAGTTTTTTTGCCCCAAAGGTGGGTCTCTTCTAATCACCTCACATTGTATACTGATGTCTCTTGATCCATTTGGTTCGCAGCAATGCTGCAACAAATTGCTTTGCTTTCAAATGGCCATCTTGGTTAGAAAGTCATCAACTTGCAATTAAAGAATTACAGCCTATTATCTTGACAAAAGAAATCTGGTCTCATGTGTTGAAAGACAAGAATATTCTTTTTAAATCCGGCAGTTTGGCTGTGGTACATGTATTGAATACACAATCATCAAAGATAAAACATTAATGACATTGATAAGGCGTTTAGTGCTTGTTACCATGGAATTCAACATAGTATAAGGCGGAGCATATTCCGGGGAAACAAAATGTAATTGCAGACCAGCTTTCTCGTCTTGAATTTCAGGAAGTATTCAAAGCAGCCCATTTCCTGCAAAAATCACAGACAATAGTTCCAGAATACCTATTGACTATTTAAGTAGGGTTGCAAAAGAATTGTTGGGTGCAACCCTGTCTCAATCATCGAAACATCTTTACCGTCACAGTTGGAATTTATTACTCGAGTGGATGCCAAATAAGAACGAATTTCCCGTTTAAATAGTGACACTCAGTAATTTCATTGCTCACTTATTTTCTCAGGGTTACGCCTCATTGGATATTTGCACAAATTACTTCATGTCCATGACCCAACCCAGTTCTTAATAATCAAAAAGATGTTAAAAGGATGTCACAACATGTCATGGACAAAAGATACAAGGCTTCTAATTTCATCTGACAAAATAAATAGGATAATTCTTGCTCTTGAAAAAACTGTAGTTGTCAAAATACATAGAGTTATCAATACATCTCTTGGCTTTTAATGCTTTTCTCCGGTTAGGGGAAATAGTATGTTAAGATTCAACATCGTCTGAGAAAGTTACTCAAAGACAGGATGTATCGTTCTTCAGTGAAAACGGCCTTTCGAATGTTCAATTAGTGCTTAGGTCTTACAAAAATAATGGTGACAATAAACCTGTTGTGATAAACATATGCAGTGTTAAACACATTAATACGTGTCCTGTACATTCACTCAGGGAATATACAAGCCCCCTTTTCCAATTCATGGGGGGCGGGGGGGGGGGGGATCTGTTTCCCATTGTTTTGTAAGCACACATTTAGAGTCGGCTATTAAATTCATAGGCCTAAATCCAGCATTTTACGAAGGTCATAGTTTCCGAGTTGGGGTTGCAAACGTAAGCTGCGTTACAGAGCTACTCAGAAAATGATATCCAAAAACTTGGCAGATGGAATTCAAATGCTTTCCGAAAAAACATCCGAATACATACATTTGAAATCGGAATTGACAATCTCTTATATTATTATATGTACATGCATATACATGCACATTAGGTTTAACAGAGTTCAGATAAGAATCTGCTCTGTATGTGTAGATCTAATATTGGAAAAGGTAGTTCAAACACAATCAGTTTCATTTTTTAGTAATCAAACATAGGCTTTTGCTTGCTGGTTCATTCTTGAAAATTGTAAATGCGTTTATATAATGTTGTATTGTATTTTCTCCTCCTTAACTGATTTTAATATGTTTTGTATGTACGTTTTGCTTTTAATCCATTATTTATTTTGTTGGCCTGTTTATGATGCCATCTTTTCCCGTAAGTGTTATTCTGCCTCTTAGTATGTAAAATATGAAAATGAATTGTTTTATCTGGTCTGATGCCCATATCTGTATATTACGTCATTTGAGTAAAAGACGATTGATTTTCATTCTATCATGTTTTCTGTCTTATTACTTATACGGGAAAACATAGCAGAGAGACAAGCGTAGTATGCCAGGTTGAACATAATCAATGTGTTAGTTGTTGGAGGGAACACGCGTAAAGGTAAAGGGAAGTAATCTCGCCAATTTACCTACTTTCAATCATATGTTATTTTCCTTGTTGTATTAACTGTAACTCTTTTATATCTGACATTTACTTATGGGTTTCCTTGGGGTCAGATAATCATTCTAATACCAAGTGACACAATAAGATTTTGAAATCACTACAACAATCAATTTAATATAAAAAGTGACTTACACGCCATCAAATGTAGGCATTATGGGCCTACTCAATGTTTTATGAAAGATTTAGATGCACAGATTATCTTAATTGTATCGTTAAGTTAATTGTCACTCGTTTTAAGACTCATGTTTATCATAAATTATGTCAACAGCATGGAGAAAAAGTAGTTCCGTCAATTGAAATGATCTCACTGCAAAAGTCAGAATATTATTCAATGAGAAATTTCTATAATTCATGGGTTAGCATAAAATAAATCCAATTTTCTTTGAAAAGTAATGAATATGTTTGCTTATGGCTTTTTTGTTCGCTTTTGAACAGTTAATGTGATATCGCAGCAGACATGACAATGGTATTGTTGACCTTATACTAACAAAGAGATAAAGAAATTCTAAGGTATGAAACCAATACCACTCTAGCTGCTGATGCTCAAGTGTTGCAATAGCCCCAGCCGATCATACCCATCCAGGCGGGTCTGACTGTACACGCAATATATAACGTTTGCTGTAATTCCTATTGTGCGTCATCTAACCAGATGGACAGGCAAACAGTGTAGTGTAAACATATACTGATACAATTTACTTTGTCAAAATCTTCCTCTCGTTTATCACAGGAAACACTATCTCGATAATGATAAACATCTTTAGGCAGGAAAGAACATAAGTTAACTAAACAAACGCAGTTAAATGTCAAAACATCTCTGAAATGTTTTAGCAAAAGCAATGGTTTAATATTATGAATATATTAGAATAATAAGACTAAGAGTTATATCTTTTTAATTTCCAAAAAAAAACATTAACAATGAAATACTAGAAAGTGCACAAAGTGTCGGAGACTTGACAGCTTAATCAGATAAGCTCGACTAAACTCAGTATATAGTTGAACAGTCTTCAATTATAGAATGAGATGGGAATAGTTAGAGGACCCACCCTAATTGTAATCGGAAGCAACCCTCGTGAACACCTTCCGTCAGTGATTCAGTGATTCGGATTGGAGATAACAAATGTGCTTTATTTTCGGAAATTAGTCATTTCATTTGCGACGAAAATATTGAAATATGTTAGTTATCGAGGAGGTGTATATGTGTTTTGGCCTAGAAACTAATCATATATTAATTGAATAAGTAGCACGTTTAGATTGTGAAATTTTGTTTCTCTTAATCAATAAGTTTCTTGAATCTATTATAGCAGAAGTCACTCTTCGTGATGAGTGATGGCTGATCACTCGAAATAAGATATTATAATACAATATCTTTATTCATCATTAAACATCATATACACACATTTATAGCCTTCATATGTTACTAAATACACATTTATAAGCCGTCATAATGACAACATGGAAATTAACCTTTAACATATATAATGATTAGCCGAGAAGCTAAGATTTAAATACGAAAATAATTTAAACAAATTGCAATTTAACATTTACTGATTTAATAAGTCATTATAAAAGAAAGTCATGTTGACTTCAGTATCTTCTTTTAAATTAATAATCCGAGTTAAAAAACGTCTTAACGTGTTCAAATGGATACACTTTGAACAAGTGGTAACTGCAAACAAAACAATTAGTATATATCACTTTCTGAGCAACGGAATGAAAAGAGAGTTTGATAGACTAATAAGAAAGAAAAGATCAGGCAGTACTAACGTTTTCACAAGTTTAAATAGTCTTATTTTCCCCGCTTCACGACACACACAATTTGTCATAACATGGTATAACAACGTATCCCCTCACCTGTCACAGCTGTTAAAAGGTAACACATTTCCAACAGTTAGCTAAACAAATAACTCCAGCGTTGTTTTATATACGTAATGCATTATATGATATATTGCATTCTTTATGATCTTTGATAACGTGATAATCAAAGTCAATTTCTTTTGATTTATTTTGATAACATTTCAATTGCATCCCAGAAGTGTGGTGGAACGGTAAGATAGTTGTAATTTGCTATGATGTCAACCAGTTCAAGCGGCATGTCAGACTTTCATTATAACACACAAAACCGCCATGTCCCTGTTAATTGCTTCATTCTTGTTCAGCTGGTATTTGCATCACTTGCTGTGCAGAAACCCCGGTGATATCACAAGCATTGTTCTCCGACTTGATGATATCGCACGATGAATATTTAAAGTAACAAGGGTGCCAAATGGAAAGTCTCTCTCGTGAATAAGTAGCCGGATGCAGCAGTTTTCATCGAGATCTTGCACCATTTTATCTAGGATGAAGTTGCTTTCAGGGGCAAAGGAAACTGCTAATGGGCAACTCAAACACTCCCAAAGTATATGTGACATACAAGCTTTGTAGGATAAACGTTGACGATATATTGTTAAGTGATTGTGTCGCACAATAACCGATAGACCTGCTTTCAAATTAGTTTTCAATGACTTGATCCCATTATCTTTTGTCCAAATATTTCGTCTGTGTCGTGAACACAGTGAAAGATTCATTAGTCCATACGAAACTACAAGTGTTTAATCATAACAGCTTAACAATATATATGTTTATTTGAATACAACTAACATTTATTGTTTGATTGACTCTATTTCATGTATTAACATGTTGTATTCTGGGCCGGAGGCCTATATTACCAAATATAATATGTCTATGTCTATGTCTGTGCCGTGAACACCGTGGAAGATTCATTAGCCCGTACGCAATGTTGACCATACAGTGGAATTTTATGTCAGTAGTGTATGACAAGTGCAGGCTTATCAGAATTACCATTTCCTCAAAGTTCCCTTTTTCAATATACGACAAGTAACAGTCCAACAAGGATAGATGTGTAACCTGTGAAAGATACGTAAATGTCGTCCGTGAAACTGAAGTCAGATTGCAGTGTCCAGTGACATTAGCTATTACCAAAGCACTTAAATGAGTCAATTTGGAAAACCCAGTTGTAAAATGTTGATCTGGTAACCCGTTCATATACAACGTATTACGATTATGTTGTGATTGTTAAGCACTTGTTGGATACTTTTGTTGGTCTTTATCTTTTTCTTTCTTTCCAATACGAAGACATTTTAGGTAATGCAGCGGTTTTAGGTTGATTGACAGCGGACTACAGTGTATGTCATGTATCCCTTTGTTGTGAAGTAACAGTGTTTCTAGACGGAATAAACCCCCGAAGGAACCATATATTATAACAGAGATGTTCTCGTAAGACAGATCCAAGTATATCAGGTTCCTGCTATTCCAGAAGGCATCATTAGGAATTGCATTGATATGATTATAATCCAGCAGCAAAACCGACTTGTTTGGTGAGATACCGCTGGGAATGTCGGTAAGGTTATTCTGTGAACAACTGATAAAGGTTCCCTTGAATAGGACCTATATATCCTGTGCGATATCCTAGCGTATTTAGGGATCCGATACTAAATGAACAGATCCCAAATGTCATTCCATGTACCACCAGCGTATCGTTCCGTTATAGGGAAGTTCTAGTTTCAAACGAGCTTGGTAATAAAATCCAAAAAGTTATGCAAATAGCATTACTTAAGTGATGACATATTGTCCGTTTTCTCCCAATAGTCAACTACATTTAAGGTTAGATATCTATAAAGCAACATCACTAGTTACCATACAACCGCCTGCACATTCCATCGAATTCTGTTAATTAATTCATTTTGAAACACGTTTACGGGTGATGGAAACTAAAAAAGTCACGTTTTGGTGAAACTTATAATAATACCTTTAATTGTGACAAACAAAGATCGGATCAGGACTGGGTTTTCGTGATGTTTTGTCACGTTCTTGTACGTTTTATTCCGTCATTGAAATATTAATAAGAATTTATTAAAGAATATAATTGACACAGATATTGTAATTGCATGCATACGTTCTGATGTGTCATTACTTACAACCTTCAAAAGATGCGTTTTGGCGCGGCTTGCCTCTGATATTCGAGATAAATTCCGATTGTTTATGACGATAAGGATAATATTTTCCGTGTTTACTAACATCAAGGACACCAAATGTGATAAGATGATCTGAATACACACATTACCTGATTTATTGATGGTTTGGTGTTTTACTCCGCTTTCAACATTTGTGCAGCTATATCACGGCGTGTCCTTGATAAGTAAGCAGTACTACTGACACATGCATTATGACACGAGCCATTCAGTAGTAATGCTTACCCTCAACACTGAACGCCAAGGAGGGCATCCATTACTACCACTTTAAAAGTATTTAATATGTTTACCTCTCGACCACTACAACAGTGAGGCGGTCACATAACCTGAAACCAAGTGCTTCGTGATAATTCCAACCAAATTATTTAGATGTAACCGGTGCTGTAGGAAAGCCAACCATTTGTCCTTCGCGATCTGTGTAAATACTACTTTACTAAATAGACATCACCCTGCGCGTACGTGCATTTTCATATTGATCTTCAATGTCCGACAACACGTTCAAGCATGACACAATAGCTTTACAAAAAATGTTTTGTATCTGTTAGCTGGACGTGTTTCATAAAAGATATTAATCAATATTTGTCACAGATACCTAAGGTTTGATTTCCTGGTCTACGGCTGAAACACAAATACAAAAACATATGTATTCGCCAATGGCAATGAAAACGGCGTTAAACCCATATCAATCAATCAATGTAGAAGACATCTGCGCAAAAATGTTGAAAGTCTCTATCAAGGAAAGTATGATTATTGAACACAGTTGACTGGCTAATTAGTATGGTACGCCGCTTACGTCAATTTTCAGTTATATCACGATGTTCCTTAGACAAGTTACCAGTACTACCGGTCCGTTAATCCTGACACCAGCTAGTCAGTCAGTCGTGATGCTAACTCCGTAACGCTGAACGACAAGGAGGTCAGCCATAAATACGTTTGTTTTAAATTATTTGGTATAACCCGGCCAGGGATCGGACCCGTGACATAAAAGGTTAGCATTGTCTTAAACTTGCGCATGACTATAACAATAGTATTTGTATAGAAAGACACTGACTAACAACGTTTTATCTTGAACAGTACACTTTTATCATATTTACAGTCGACAACTCGTAAAGGAGAAACTGATGGAAATGAGTAATTCCCCCAATCAGCCAAGTGTATCTAAATAGTACTGTAAACTTGACAAATTGTGCTTTTGATCAGATGCTTTCAAATAAAAGGACACTTCAAATATCTTATCACGGAAACACTCAATCATGATAGCGTTTATTCACCCTTTCTTACCTATTAGCGTATGTTTACCCATCTGCAGCAGACAGTCACAATGTTTTCAACTTTATGTAACGAATATTCTTTTATTTATCAAGATGGCAATTTGTTTTGCATACGTGTCTTTATTGTCGTCTGCTGCAGATGTGTTGTTATTGTAAAATAGTTAACAAACTGTTGTGCACTTGTGCAATTGGTTTTGATTAATCCAGGGACGTAGATAAGATTATCTATACATGTAGATCATTTAAATGGAAGTTAATATGCTTCCGTTAAAAGTCACCTTCATTTGTAAACAACCCATGATGATATTGCATTGATTAATCTGTAATAATTTAACTTGTGAATTTAAAACCCGTGTCAATAAAAGTTTTAAAATAAAATGCATATGACCGTTATATTTCTCTCGATGTTTCTTTTTATATATTCCTTTCTTTTGTTTTAACAATATAGGGTGTAAATCTTTGAAAGTTTATGTCTGCATTTAAAATCCTTAACCTTGATCAATTGAGAGAAGGTCGTTGACATAGCCTTTAAGTAAAAACCGGTAACTCGCACTTCATCAGTATAGCAATATATTTTGAAGTGTACAGACGTAAGGTATGGATCGAACGTGGATATACAGGAACATTCAATTGATAATACCACTGCTTTTGATCAGAGCGTCTGAAATATCTTCAAAAGGTACGTTAATGCTGACGGCTAAGGTTCTTGTTACAGTAAAAAGCACTTATATAGTTGAGCCGTTCGACATGAAAACTAACAACGGACTCTGTGTAATGTATCGACCTAGATCAGCCACGCATTCCGCGCAGGCTAATCAAAGCCGACACATTCAGTTTTAGGGGAATAAGGTAATGATTCATGTAACAGAAGAAAAACATGAGGCGAAACGTGTCTTTCCAAGTTAGCCTGCGCGATATGCTTAAGCCGATACTTTACGCAAGTCTACAATGTTGGTATTCTCGTGGAACGTCTCAGTTGGAAATGAAACCCGTAGGGCTACATATCATGGTTTTCAGCAGAAAATTCATCTATGCATACTAACAAGTAAGACGATCAGTGAAATTTCATCTATGCATACTATTAAGTAAGACGATCAGTGAAGGTTCACATGAGACCCTGTCTGTGTATAGTCTCACGCGAGACTAAACTGTTCCATTATGCAATAAGAACACAAACTAGCCATACGTGATTCATATAGATATTATATATGTTATCAAATGAACTTTTGAAACAAAATGTGAATTTAATTTTTCTCATTAGTACTTCATGTACCTACTGTTATTTAGAAGTAAACTTTAAGAGAGATATGAGTACGTCTTTGTTTCCAGAATATTGTTCAAAGAGAATAGCTTATATCCGTTCTATATGAGAAACTCCTCGCGATTCTAGTTCATTTTTCATCTACGTACAGCTAAGACACGGGTTGGCATGCAAATAGGTAAAACCTTGCCATAGTATTCACCTTCCTCTTTCATATAATATATACACGTGTGTTATGTCTGCCCAAAAATAAGATGTGTAGTCCCACGGCTGTAACTACCATATCGCATTATATGATCACGTTAAAGAGAAGCAGGAAGACCATAACACTAACAGTGGCGAATATTATCTTTGTCAATCATTTGAATACATAATTCTTTGATATTCAAACAATGATCGTACAGGCCTTCTTTCATGTTATATTATAACAAACTTTACCTTTAAACCTGAGCATCCATTTCGTTTCGTCTAAACACAGTCGGTTTTAGAGGGAAATTACTTAAGCATATATGTTGGTTTTAATGTCCGTTCAATCCAGGGCTGGGTTGCGTTTGAATGACACGAATGTCTCGTTAAATGTGAAAAACAATTGCGTTTTGACGAAACCATGTCAGATTTGTCCTAAAGTAACTGTAGATATTGGTTTTCGTAGATATGTGTTGGTTTCAGATTGTTTTAAATTTAGCACTGTTAGCTTGAAAACCCATTGCGTTTCTATAGAAATAAGCAGTTGTTCACGCCAAATTATTTAAACATACATAGTAGGTTTCAGTTTATCTTGAACTCATAGCTTGGATGTTTTTTGTAGACCCCAAATTGTCGATACATGCCAATTCTCATTGCGTTTTAATGAAACTAAGTAAGATTTATCCCACAGCTATTGCAAAATATTGGGTTTTCGCTAATAAAGGGTTGGATTCAGTGAGACTATTGGAATAAGGATGAAGTGCGTTCAATATCACACATTTACTGTTAAACGTGAAAACCCATTGCGTTTCAATGAACCGAATATGTCTTTGTTATGGGAATTTAGTCTTGTGTTTTATGGATATTAAGTCGGTTTTCAAAGGGAAAATAAGTGAAACATTTTTCGCGAAGTTCGTGGTTTCAGTAAGTTTCCATTGAAAACATGGCTGCGCTGCCTTTAATAAAGACAACTTTTAACCGTATAAAATTAACACCAATTTCGCTTTGACGAAATGAAGTCGGATTTTAAAAGAAACTGCTGCATCACACTGAGTTTTCACGAACATGTTCGTTTACAGTGTCTTTCGAACGTAAGGCAGAGTATGCGTTTAAATATTTTCATGAGAAGATATTTCATTGTTAGGCTTATTTTAAATAATTTATTTTACATAAAATGTCCAACATGTATTTAAACCAATGGCATATATTTTACATAGAATGTCCAACAAGTATTGAAACCAATGGCATATATTTAATATGAGCCGTGTTTTACTATACAATATCCATCATAAGGACATTAACATCCTTGAAGCCCCAGATGAACGTTTTCAACCGTACATTCTGATCTCTTTCTACACTTTTTGCCGATAAGCTACAGGGCTCAAGAGACATCTGACAAACATTGTCTATGTAGATCCGATAGCATGTATACGCAGGCAACTGTGTATGTAAACTTGTATAAGTGATAGGACGGTTACCTTTTCCTGAATAACCGTTCATATTTACACGTAATTCATACACAATAAATATTTTAATTGCATTTAGAATATTATTGCACCAAAGCCGGTACATGGAGGGAAACGATGACAAATTGTACGATGTCAGGTGGTGTGCCATTATCGTATCGTGATGTGTACAACAGTACAGAATTTACTCTGAAAGATAACAGAACTGTTTGGACGGCGGATTATATTTACCTCGAATATATGACAGGTATGTTGTTATTGAATATGTTTTAAAAGTGTAGATGCATTTAAATAAATGTTATAGATGTGTGTTGATTTTGGAATAAAGCCGTTTTAAAAATGAATCAACCTGTTTAATGTCGGAATCCATTTTGTGAAGCCTTTATCACCTCTATACAGTGTGCTGGTCATCTCAACATTGTTATCTTGATGTTGACACTGACTAGAAATTACTTATTAAAGCGTAATAGGGGCTTCTGTCAACTTGTATAGGATCTTATAAGATTGGCGGATGTACAGCTTGGTTTGAGCATACACAGTTCAGAAACTCAAGCCCGCTTTATTTTTTCATGGGCGAGCTCATTTTAAAAAAACGCAGCATCAAAATGAAATAGCCTTTGCACATCACATATAGACGCTTTCTGACGCAATCGAAGCAAAATACCTTTTGAAAAAACACCGTGAAAAAATGGGAAATTGCTCATATGGGCAATTTCTCATTTTGTCACAAAGTTTTCAACTCTATTCTATAAACAAACTTTTATGTACAGAGCATTTTCAGAGTTAAATTCTGCCGAGGTGTTTTCAAAGTCGTCTGCTGCGTATTTGTTGTATTTAGAAAACTGTTAAGTTACATACCAATGATAGTACACTTCATGTCGAACAGAACGTGGCTGGTAAATGTACCGAGTTATAATGGGATGTACACGTCATGTCGAACAGAACATGGCTGGTAAATGTGCCGAGTTATAATGGGATGTACACTCATGCCGAAAAGAACACGACTGGTTAATTAGCAATGTAATAATGTGTAGTACACTTCATGTCCAACAAAACATGGCTGGTAGATTTGTCGTGCTAAAATGTGTAGAACACTTCGTCCAGGATAAAGCATGGCTGGTAAATGTTCCGTGTTATAATGTGTAGTACACTTCATGTCGAACAGAACGTGGCTGGTAAATGTGCCGAATATAATGGGATGTACACTTTATGCCAAAAAGAACACGACTGGTTAATTAGCAATGTAATAATGTGTAGTACACCTCATGCCGAACATAACGTGGCTGGTAAATTTGTCGTGTTATAATGTGTAGTACACCTCATGTCGAACAGAACATGGCTGGCAAATGTGTCGTGTTATGATATGTAGTACACCTCATGTCGAACATAACATTGCTGGCAAATGTGTCGTGTTATAATATGTAGTACACCTCATGTCGAACATAACATGACCGGTAAATATGTCGTGTTATAATGTGTAGTACACCTCATGTCGAACAGAACATGGCCGGTAAATATGCAATGTTATAATGTGTAGTACACCTCATGTCGAACATAACATGGCCGGTAAATATGTCGTGTTATAATGTGTAGTACACTTCATGTCGAACAGAACATGGCCGGTAAATATGCAATGTTATAATGTGTAGTACACCTCATGTCGAATGTAACATGGCTGGTAAATGTGTCGTGTTATAATGTGTAGTACGCTTCATGTCGAACAAAACATGGCTGGTAAATGTGTCGTGTTATAATGTGTAGTACACCTCATGTCGAACAGAACATGGCTGGCAAATATGTCGTGTTATAATATGTAGTACACCTCATGTCGAACATAACATGGCTGGCAAATGTGTCGTGTTATAATATGTAGTACACCTCATGTCGAACATAACATGGCTGGTAAATGTGTCGTGTTATAATATGTAGTACACCTCATGTCGAACATAACATGGCCGGTAAATATGTCGTGTTATAATATGTAGTACACCTCATGTCGAACAGAACATGGCTGGCAAATGTGTCGTGTTATAATATGTAGTACACCTCATGTCGAACATAACATGGCTGGCAAATGTGTCGTGTTATTATATGTAGTACACCTCATGTCGAACATAACATGGCTGGCATATGTGTCGTGTTATAATATGTAGTACACCTCATGTCGAACATAACATGGCTGGCATATGTGTCGTGTTATAATGTGTAGTACACCTCATGTCGAACATAACATGGTCGGTAAATGGGTCTTGTTATAATGTGTTGTTCATATCATGACAGAACATAGCTTGTAAATGTGCCGTGTCTATTGTGTCGTAAATGTCATGCTAAACTGAACACGTTTGGTAAATGTGCCGTTTTATAAAGTTTAGTACACTTCATGCCGAACTAAACCCGACTGGTAAATGTGCCCTTTTATAAAGTTTAGTACACTTCATGCCGAACTAAACACGACTGGTAAATGTGCCGTGTACGTAACATGATCGGTAAATGTGTCTTGTTATAATGTGTTGTTCATGTCATGTCGAACAGAACATAGTTGTAAATATGCCGTGTCTTATGTGTCGTAAAGGTCATGCCAAACTGAACACGGTTGGTAAATGTGCCGTTTTATAAAGTTTAGTACACTTCATGCCGAACTAAACCCGACTGGTAAATGTGCCGTCTACTTAAAACATGGTCGCTAAATGTGCCGTGTTATAAATTGTAATATTATTTATAATACGGCACATCTTCAAGCCATGTGCTGTACATTTCATGTCGAGCAAATGTGCCGTCGTAATGTGCAGTAAACTTTATGACGAACATACCATGGCTGGTAAAAAAAATGTCCTCCCTAATGTGAAGTACACTTCATGACGAACATAACATGGCTGGTAAATATACCGTGTTTAATGTAATGTACACTTTATGCCGAGCAGAACCTGGTTGATAAATGTGGCCTGTTAAATGTGTAGTAAACTTCATGACGAACAGAACATGGTTGATAAATGTGGCCTGTCAAATGTGTAATAAACTTTATGACGAACAGAACATGGTTGATAAACGTGGCCTGTCAAATGTGTAGTAAACTACATGACGAACAGAATATGGCTGGTAAATATCTCGTGTTTAATGTACAGTACATGTCATGCCGAGCAGAACATGGGTGATACATGTGCCGAGCCTAATGTGTAGTACACTTTATGCCGAGCAGAACATTGCTGGTAAATGTGCCGTGTCTAATGTATAGTACAATTCATGAAAATCAGAACATGACTTGTAATATGTGCCGTGTATAATGCGTAAAATCACTGGGATTAGACGGATTCGTGAAGAGAAATTGACAAAATATGTGTTAGAAGGGCCATATCTCGGTAAGGGTTCACCAAGACACACACTGAAGCTTCTCCTGTCAAAAAAAGAACGTTCGCGAGGATCAAACGTTCCAGTTAACATCAACTGAAACACTTTTTGTTTTGGAACTCATAGAAAACGAGTTTTTAAATAGGATATTTCGAGGAAAACCCAAACGTGTACAACGTTTTCTTAACTGTGGCCATATATATGAACAACCAGTTTGGTCAAAATTCATTGAAAAAGTATTGAATTGTAAATTGATCGATCGAGGTACGATGTCGGCTGTTGAATATCAAGTCATGTAAGGTGATCAGACTGTCCTTTCGCACCGCGCACCCGCACATGCTAGCCGATTCAACATATCAAATTACAGCTATTAACTAGCATTCGCAATTGATAGGATAATCGGAATTAGCTACAGGATTGTTCTGAATGTATTGGAAGATTCGAAAGGTTGACCATGCTTAAGGATATACTGATCACTACACCAGCGCCCTACATTGAGCAGCTGTCACCTGCAAATATTGACATTGTCTGTTATGAGGTTTTATTGATTTACGTTGCATGTCATCAAACTGAGCGAGACCTGAATGGGCCTCACATGAGCATGTCCGTGGGAAGAGGTAACTTTTAGAATTATATCATGTAATGGATATCCGAGTTTTTGTATTATGTGTCTGTATTACTATGATGTATATAATGTTCTCTTCTAATGCTATGTACTTATGCTGTATCATGTGTATGGGCCGGTGGCCTAAAATATCACATTAAATAAAACTTGAAACTTGTGCATACATACATACAGTCTGAACAAGATATTGACTGTTTACATATTAAATACCTGAGCTTGTGATAAACTTCTGTCAACTTACATGTATATTTTGATAGAAGAAGCAAATAGAGATGGTGATCTGAACATTCACTGTTCCGATATACCAACTTGTACATTTTCCAATACACGGCCTCTTATGATTATACTGACTGTGGCTTGTTTTCCTGTAATGCAGCTCCATTTTTATGAAACACTGTGTTCTGTTGTAGATATTGCACACGGGAAAACTACTAAAGGGTATACATGTGGATACAAGACGTTTGATACATATGAATTGCTTGAAGGAAACTACCAATATCGTCCACGTTTTGCCATTCAATACGACCGCTGTACAGTACCAAAACAATATTTCTGTGATTCCCGTAAGTTCCTGAGGTCTTTATGCAGTTTTCAACATTACATCACGACGATAGTTCACTCATGCATGATCCCTGGGTAAACAAACCAATACTAGGCGGCTGGGAAAAGTACCTAGTCCAAGGGTACTCCAATATGACCGTGGCGACAGGGGTCCGTAAAGTTCTATAAATATATCGCAGAAGTTACCCCTTCTCCGGCTGAATTCCTTTATCCGTTATCACAACCTGATGTTTATAAGATCTTACATGTGTACAAACTTGTCTTTATTCAATCCGCCATGGTCGAACGTCAGGTATTCGAAACATGGAGTCCCAGGTTAGATATCCGTTCAAGGCTGTCATTAATTGCCTTTGTCAATGCTCATATCCTAATCTAGTACTGGTTTGTTTAGCCACAATTCATGAATAAGTACTCTGTAATCGTGATATAACTGAACTTATCTTGAACACGTCACTGATAAAACTAAACCTACTACATATAAATAAATAAATAGCGAATGTAAAGTCAGATATTTCTTTATATTGTGGTGCTTATCTTAAGAGTTCTTAAAAATTGTTCATTACATCAAACGCAAATGTTGTCTGAAGATGCATTTAGTGAGATATACGTTTGATCAGCAATACAATAACTCTTTTAGAGTGCTAAACTGATTTGTTTTTAGTAAGTTGTTCTAGCTCTGAAAGTTTGTAAACCTGTTTCGTTAGAAATATATTGTTAACAGTTATTTCAAAACGTGAAGTATGAGCAAAATTTGGTCCAGTATTAAGTGCAGTTGGTTTATCTATAATATCACGAAATAGATCAAAGACGACGGAGAGATCCATGCGTAATATGCTTTACCTATTTTCATAGATAATCGTGAAATGAAACCATTCTTTTCAAAACAGGAAATTATGCAATTATCTCAAGTTGTTCAAACAATGCTTGGAAAACTAGGGAACTTATCTCAATTCACAACAAAGCGATTGTTCTTTTTAATATAGAATTAAATTATACTTGAGTATAAATGTATTTTAATAACACTATAATGCTATTTTTTATTCTTTTTGAAATTTTTGGGAAAACAAGGGAAATTATCTCAATTCACAGTAAAACGAGTTTTCTATTTAATATAGAATTACTAACACTATAATGCTCTTTTTTTTTATTTTTGGAAACGTTTGGGATTTACCCAATGCCAAATCTACAGCAGCCGACTTTAAAAACTTTAAATGAACGATATGGAACTCTCTATGAATGAACGCACAGTTACTGAATGAAGTTGAAAAACATATATGGAAAAATATATTTCTGTCGTCTGCTGTGTGGCAAAGAGTGAATACATATGACGTCATGATCATTTAAATTATAATGACTGTCCTTCCGATTTTGTCTTATTGTCATTCCTGTACAACCTGTTCACAGATATAAGATATCTGCTAAGCAAACTAAAGACACTCTCTATAAATAAAAGTATAATTATACAACAAATATAAAAATAGTGGCAAAAAATGAAATTTCCCATGTGCAATTTTCCATTTTGTCACACAGTCTGGTGCTGATGCGTCAAATGCCTATGTATGTGAAAATCTGTTTGAAGGCATTAGGAATACAAAAAGACTTCATGTTTATATTTTAAGAATCAACCCAATACATTAGAGGAGGAAACTTAACCTGGGATGAGGCTTTTTCTGAATGCTCTTCTCATAGATTTTTTGCTCTGTGGGATGGATACAATTTTACAGCGGCCGAAAAATATGAACACATTGAGATATGGATTCGAAAAGCACGGCGTTTTACACAGGGACTCGTAAGCGGTATGTCAGTATGAAGAATTTAATCCTTTCAATATATATCAACATTACAGCACACGACTTTGAAAGAATCAGGGCAAAATTGTTGAAAACCTCCTTATATGTCTGTTTGTTTGGAGTGTAACGCCGCCTTCAACAGCTTTGATCATATCACGGCGGTCAGTGCACCTACCCATGCTTTCCTGGCTTTCCCACACCAGTACTTACACAACATTCTTTCGA
>JAUELF010235580.1:491-13085 GCA_031471495.1 Clinocardium nuttallii
CACACACACACACTCTTTATGTCTACATTAGTTGTCCCTTAATGCTCAATTTCTACATTCGCCGTCCCTCTATGCTCAACTTCTACTTTTACTTCTCTAAAACTTATATCTTCTTAGTCCCTTGGTGCATCACTATTTCCGTGCCGACATTTTGTCTCTAATGTTTTATCTTTTTTATATCTTTGCTTCTCATTGACCAAATAGGCTTGTTGTTAATTTATTGTCGTTAAGCACTTAACATCGCCATTCTGACTGAAATACAACATATATTAATTTTGTTACATTACTATCATAATGATTATGCAAATTTAGTAATCATATTTTTATTATTGAATTTTCCTTTCAGTAACATAACATTTCCTCCCCATAACTAAATTACATTTACACCATGATCGAAAATTGTAACTTATTCAATACAAAAAGGGACACATTTGACGTTTGTTGAAATAGTTTCTCAATTTTCCTTCCAGTAATGAAATGATTCCCTCCCGTAACTCGAAATGTAGTTCAAGCGCAAACTCATTGTCATAGATTTGTTTTATCTCAAGACATTCCCTCTGAATAATTTTCAGTATAGCCAGGAAAATATTAATAACAAAAGAAAACTCCTTTTAAATATGAAAATTCTATTTATATCCTTTATTTTTTCTTTTCAATAACAAAAACGGTATTTCCCAAAACAAAAACCGCAGTGTTACAGGAAAGAATATTACAGGAAGGAATAACTTTAAGTATATCCCACATTAAAACATGAATGCCCCCTTTAGTGGATTCCTCATATACGCTGGAACGTTTTCTAACTACCCAAAGTAATATAACATATTTAAGGTAATGAAATAATTGAAATTAAAAAGACGATTATACCGTTACAGAACAGAAATCATAAGTTATAGCAATACTTACTGTGAATGTGTGATATCAATTTACTTCCTCACAGTGTTTGCATAGCAGCAATCATCGAATTCATGACTATTACAGACTTTTACATTTCTAAAAGAGAACAAACAATACGATAGAGAGATATCTATGTAAGAGGGGGAAATATATATATCTCTGTCTGATGATGATATCTCTTTAATTAAGAAATATCTTCGAAACAGCAGTATATCTCAACATTTTATGAATATTTTTCTCAAATTAAAAGAGATATCTGTCAAACGAATAAATAGTGACACGATTTGCCATACATCTGCACAGTTTCACCAGAGTCTTCACCTATGTGTTATAAAAACATACATACCTTCAGACCAACAACTGTAGCCCGACTAGTGCCATGCTCATATACAAGTATGTTATTTATATATTGTTATATTGTATGTTTAAACATGATTTCATATTGGAAAACTATCTAGATTGTATCGCTGACCATAACTTAAGAGTCGCACTTTGTAAATTCAGAGTTTCATCTCATGAGCTAGAAATTGAAAAAGGTAGATATGAAAATAAATCAAGAAACGAAAGACTGTGCAAAGCCTGTCGTAGAAATGTGATTGAAAACGAATATCACTTCCTTCTAATTTGTACTGCATACTCTGAACTGCGAGTAGTTACATACTATTACACTTGGCCAAATTTACATAAATTTTCAAACTTACTTATGTCAAGAAAAAATAAAGAATTGTTGAATTTAAGTAAGTATATATATTTTTCCTCTTTAGAGCGAAAACTAAGAATTGAAAGATAAGATGTTGTATTGTATTTTATACTTTGTCTTTTTTTGTTCAGGCTTCTCGCCTAATTTAAAGACGTCTTTCTATTACATTTATGTTATTGTAAGAAGTATCATGTACTTATTACTTAATAAATGAATTTAATTGAAATGAATTTAATAGAATGAATTGAATAGAATGAATTGAATTGAATGAATTTAATTGAATAAATTTATAAATAGTCTATTAATATATATATACATAAATATAATTATGAGAAAACGGATTTATTAGGGTTTTACGTCGCTTTCAATATTATTTCAGTCATATCGTGGCGACAGTTCACTTATACATGATCCCTGGGTAAACAAACCAGTACTAGGCTAGAAAATGTGCCTTGACCGAGGTCACTCCACCATTTCCTAATGCCGCGACCGGGGATCGAACCCGGGACACCCGGTTTCGAAATCCCCGACCACTCGATCACAGCAAACAGATATATTTACCTTTCCAGTTCTCCTTTGATCATCGATAAATCCTGTTGTACAGCCTCAGACTTTTCTGGACAATCAGAAAAGCTAATTTGCAACACTTCATCGTTTGTGTTCTTTAGCCATTTTGCTATCTTTGCAATACATTCTGAAACCCAAGTAGAGCTATCTAGAGGTGCTGTCTTACTCGGTTTTTCAACTCCTTTCTCTTTTAATCTGAAAGGAAAGAAAACAAAATACTGTATTTTATAATCGTGTTCCGATTACATGCAAAATAACACATTCATAAAATAAAATAGACTCGCAATAGCTCGAATTCGACCGATGTATGAACTCCTGTATTTACTATCAACTTGTCGACTTTATAGAAACACGACAACTAGACATTAGGCATTTAATTTTGCTTTGTCTCGCTAAAAGCTTGACAAGTCGAAACGCGTTAAGGTTCGTTATTATGGGGCTTATTTCTTTTTGTGGATCTGAAACTTACCGTAACAACTCGAAATTATAGATGGCAAAAGTCAAATTGACGCCAATGTCTAAGCTCCAAAACTAGAATAATAAAAGATTTTTGAGATTTCGCCGTACATTTCAGGTCGACAATTTCAATTTAACTCCATAATATTGACCAGATGGTTTTGACTTTTCAGCTTTTCAATAATACTCAATATACACGAATAAATAAGACAAAACGATATAAGACGCTAAAATGTCAATCTGTCATGTTGCTAAAAAGTCGACAAGTAAATGGGTAAAACAGTATTTTGTTTCATTCAGATGTATGTTCAGCTTCGTAAAACGTTTTGTGAAATTCGTGCCAGTGATATATGAAAGAAAAAAAGTGCATCAGCATTTCTGATTGATCGCCTGAACTGATTTGCTGTTTTAAAGGACAGATCAGTTCTTGGAAATTGTTTCGAGTTAAACGATATCGTCGAAAAACCACATGATCTGGTTGTCGCAAATATAAAGTACTACCGGTTACGTTTCCTCATTTTAAGGCACATATTAAATATTACTAGAATATAAATGAGGAGTGCTATTGAATAACAATTGTTCGCCAACCAATTAGAGTCGATCGATGTGCTTTTGTTATAAGAAAGTGAAGCATAAGGCTACCATTTTCAATAAAAAAATGACGTATTTAATGAATGACTTTATACAAATCTGCACCAATTTGTCAACTTATAAGCTCCACTCAATACGTAGTGTTTCTATCAAAAGAAAGAAGCATATTATAAATAAATTAATCCATAGTTGTTTGACCATAAACAGTTAAGCTTAAATGGCTTAAATGATACAATAAAACATACCCTTCTTGTGGTGATACTCTTACATTTCTCCCTGATTTTGCTTTGAGTCCAAACTGAAAAATTAACATCAACAACCAATTATTGAAAACGCTATACTAAGTATATTCATTTTCACTTTTCTATGAACATTGTAAACAAAGTTCGCAAATAAGTTACTTTTATCGAGCAGTAAGGTCCTATCTGAGTATTGATGGTTATGATTGTTTTTAAGCAAATTTGTTTGTATATGTATGCGTGCCAATAATCCAAATAAGACGATGAAATACTTAGATAGACCAAGTAACCTAAAAAACACTTTACAATACCAAATTAACTTTGAATCAATAGACGTACGAAAGAAGCACATTAATTTAAATGACTAACATACGAGGTGGTTTTTATGAATAATTGTCTTTCCTCATTTTTTTAACAATGACTCAGTCATATCACGACGGCCAGTTCACCTACTCATGTATTTTCTGGTTTTCTTACACAAGTACTCCACACAACAATCTTCCCAAGCAACTAGCTGCTTAGTTAAAGATTACATACACGGCGGTTTAAATATGCTTCGTATAAAAATTGTCATTGAATCTTTGAAAACAACGTTGATGATATTGATAACTAAACACCTAGGGGGATGGTCATGGATGATCAAAACATTTTTAGATATAAATGATAACATATTTTCGACTAAAACATCCTTAACAAATCATCAAATACATACAAATACAAGTGTTGACCAGAAACCTGAAAAGCTTTTTCTAAACTTTAAAACAATTATAACATCGATTAAGATATGTTTCATGAGTATCCGTCGTTTATTTAACACAATGTTTGAATGGAACACACATTTTTTAACATTAAGTCTTGGTTTGAAACAGGTGTTGACTTCTTTGGAGATATTTAAACAATAATAGGTAAGTAATGAGCCTACATGAATTCAAAACAAAATGATTATTAGAAACAAACAATGTTTTTATTGTATCACGGATTAAAACTTGCCATTGAGTTAGTAATAAAACACTAAAGATAACTTGACATGGTCTTATACCATAACTTAACCCTTAGTCCCGCACTACTTTGGTCATACACCAATGTTAGGTATCTTAACACATTATTGCACATATTTCAATAAGCTTAAATTGTATCAAAAACGTACCTTGGATTTCGTTTCGTCAATTGATTGTATTGCTGCCTTGACAGCAAGGTCCTTCTGGTCAAAAATATCAGATCTCAGCTCTCTCTCAAAGTAATTAAGATTACTACTGATTTTGTCCGTATTGTTCTTAAAACATAGTTAACAGTTTATCATTAAATAAACATAGCAGTAATATAAAACATACCTAAATTGTGAAAAATTAATTTCAGAAACATTAATCGAAGTTGATATTCAATCTTGTTTATTATTCTAAAATGAAATATTTTAAAATTTTGACAATGTCCAGTCATTGCTAAAAATAACATTTCCAGATACCTATACAATAACCTCAGCTTATACTTTCTCTTGAAAAAATACAAATCCTTTGGCAGTATATGCTTATACTTTCTCTTGCAAATATACCAATCTATTGGCCGTACTGTATTAAGCCAAGGTATCCCCGTTTCATTATATTTCAACCTCACATATTAACCAACTATTCTATGTTGTAACATTAAATGCAACATTGTTTGACAGTCTTTATAACAGAATAACAGGAGCTTTCAATAGGAAATCCCGAGTTTGTGTCTGAAAAAAGAAGCGTTTTTCTTTTCATTAAATAACAATTTAGTCGAAATATTAAACTATGAAAATTATTCTGAATGCCACAATCAATTCATTAATAACTAAAATTACACTTTTGTTACTTTTCTTTGTAATATTTGGTGAGCTTAAAATGTCTTTGATGTGGGAATACTACGATATTTTGGTACCTCCCACCAGATATCTAATGAAGGTTTTGTTTATCTTCGAGTTCTGTTTTCATTACTTAGTATTTGTGTTGTAAATTCTTATTAGTTGGGAGTGTAAACTTGACTTTTCATAATTTTCACCCCGAAGCATTACACTTTCAAATAAAAACAACATTTCTGTGCACGAATGTCAACTAGTTTCCTTGTATTCTACGATTGCTCAACCTTATGTGTGTGACGCCATACATCGTGACATGAGAGCAACACAAATCTTGACACTTTAAAACATTTGATTACTTATAATCAACAATTTTAAAAACACACAAAGGAATGGTTAATCCATTCCAGATTATTCCGGATGTGTACGACCAGCTCGACTAGAAACAGCTGAACTTAGGGCACGGCGAAGTGTCCGTCAACCTTTTGCTTAAAATGAAATCTTTTCTGTAACCACTGGGCGCATTAGTATTGTACTTCACAGATAACATCCTCTCAATGTCCTCTCTAACATGTTTTATCCATGCAGAATTTTGGTTTAAATCATTAAAATGGAAAGAATGATTCTCCTCCAAAACTGGATGGCCGAATTAAAAAAAAGTTGACACTCTAAGATTCCTTCAAGCCATGTTGATTGGTAGAATAAAAGGGATGGGGGAATTTTTTGCCTAATATAGCTTAAGTTAAAACTAAAGAAATCTTTTCTCTGAAAATATTTAGCCGATTTCCAAAGAAAAAGTAAGATTGTTCCTTATGTGATCCTCTAAAAACTCCCTTAAGCCTTGCAAGAAAAACATTGCCGTAATGGGGGCGGGCTGATTTGCCTAAGTGAACACTTTATAATGATTATCCATCTAAAGCCGATTGGAAATTATTTTGTTGAAATGCTCTTTGTGTGACCCTCTTCTAGATTACATGGCTGCTGTGGGGTGTGGTGTGGCTGCTTTGCATTATACGGCAATATTTATTTTGTTTTGCCTGGTGATAGTGGAGCGATTATGGCCATCTTTGATCTCATGTTTTATTTATTATTTTAAGCTTAGTGACGCTTAACTCTTTTTCTCTCTATTAGTTATGCTTAAACGCTTAATGTCGCAACACGATTTCATATAAGAAAAACAAATATGGGGCGACCAAAATATCAGAGAGAATCAAGAACAACATGTGTTCGTGCTGTGGCTGATTATTATACACTGTAATTATTTCTTCTTTTACAATCGGACATAGTGCATTACTTTACGTACATATGGATCTGGATGATATAGACACAAACACGAAATCTGAACACAAAAGTTTGAGTCAAATGTAGAAGGAATATTTCATTATTTAACATATAACTGTATTCATTTTATTAAATACATTATACAACTCACTTAATATCCAATCGGCAATACTATGTTTTGTATCAATAACCATATCTATGTTTATTCTTTTTTAAATGACAAATTCTAATAAAAAAAAATATACTAGATCTGAAATTGTTTTCCATAATTTTGTATCTTGTAGCCATATTTGAATTGTAAATTGTAATGTATAATATAATAACCTACATTTGTAAGTGCTTCCTCGAGTTCTAACATTTTCTTCTTAAACGTGGTTAATGTTTTAGATTTAACCTTTGGTTTAACCCCGGTTAGTATTTCTATAACCTTTAGTTTCTTTCCTTTTCCGATAGCACCTGACATATTCTCTTTGATTTTTCGATCTGAAAAAAAAAAACCACCCCGCAACATATTACGAACAAATACACAAGCAAGCTTGATAACAGTAACTGTTTATTTTATTTCTTTCCCTTACAGAATAACAGCATCATCATCAGCAACAACATTAAAAAATAACCATTTTTCCGGAATAATTAAGGAAAATCCCTGTGCCTTGATAACAATGGGGACTCATGATATATACAAATGAGATTATAAAGGGGTTAAGCGTGTGCACAAAACTACTTTCATATTGGGAGTATGTACATGTGGCCGTGCTATCATATTTAAGGTATATACCGGTTACATAAACAAAGCCCCAAATAAATCACGTACATATTTCGTTAGTTTGTCATGTTATAACATGTTTTATGTTCCCGTCATTAGCTGAATAATATAAGTTTTCATATCGGGTTATGACCATATAAAACATCGTTAATAAAGTGCAAAAAGTAAAAATTGGGAAATGAAATAAACTGTTTATTATTTGGTGAATTTAAATAGAGAGACATCATCGATGTATACTTATCAGGTATCCATCCTTATTTCAGCAGTATGTATTGACAAACATAGGCAGCGATAATTTCAATTACAAAGATATCCAGGCACTGCTTTTTTCCAAACGCTGGTCAATTTCCGCCCATACTATAACTGAAAACTCCAGACAGGTGCAAATCGTTCATTTATCCAAACGCTTGCCCGCTTATCTATGAAATCAACACAGAAACTGGACTCAACAGAGACCAAGACCGGTGTCGAAATCATGAGAGATCCATGTGATATTGCCATCGCGAGCCAATTTACGAAGTGCTGGGCATGAGTTGGAAAACGTTGTTGGATTGCCCCGTGTCTGCGCATGACATTCTTTTGCGTGTGGTAATCAATTTCACATTCTGCTATCGATGATATCAAACACCACGGGTATTGAACCTTTACATATTAACAGTAATTAATCTTGGACAAGAGCATGCACTAGTTGGACTTCTGCACTAAAATAAGTTAGTCAGCTTTAACGATCATGAAACGTTCCATTCCGTAGATTTACGGTTTATAAATATATTAATTGTGACATTTTCCTTCGTAAAGTAGATTTCTTCCGCATATTTGCACGACCACATATGTCTTAATGTGTAGTAGATTGCCTAAATACTTGAATTGAATTGAATACGGCTTGTTGCTTTTCGTATAGCTTCGTGCATATGGCTACACTTCTTTTTTAAATCGGAAATGAGTTGTTTTGCTGTAACGTATATACCATGTAGTCGGACAGTAAAGTCAGACGAGATTGATTATATGTACAGGCTCCTCAGAGTTAATGTTGTATTTTTAACTTATTTAATATAAAATGCTGCCATGTGTGTCAATATTTGAAACCGTGTTATTTATATATTGAACACGTTTTTAAAATACAAATGTCTTTGTATGTAACAGTATTATTTCAAATTCAACTATTAATCTTATCTGTAAGCTGATTTTTATTTTATTGACTACATCGTAAGCGAGCAGAGAGTCAACCCCCTAATTTAAAGTTCAAGCTATAAAAGCATGTGGTCCGAATTAATTGTGAGCGCGTGCTGAATACATACCTCGGTAACTGTACAAAGATATTGAAGATGATTAAAGTCTATTTACATGTCAGTAGTCGTGGGCATGGTTGTGTGCACTTAGATAACGTACATGTCCTAGCCTAGTACTGGTTTGTTTTCTCAGGGATCATGCATAAGTGAACTGCCGCCGTTATATAACTTAATTATGTTGGAAACGATTAAGAAAACCTAATAAAACAATACATTGAACATGTGGGATAATCTTTTTCTTACAGAGCCTACGTTTATATTTGAAAGGTAGCTTACTGAAACAACATCCTGTACGAGTTTTCTACTTCGATTATCTCCCGTTATTATTTTCCATAACAACCATATTTAATATTCGAGTGCACCCAACTGTTATCTTACTCTTAGTAAATATAAATACAAACTAATAATGAAGTTAAGAACTATGCTACTATTAGGATTAGAAGTACCATCAAAATACAATGTGTAGCAATACAACTGGTTTAGCTCATTAGGAAATATCACTGGAAAATAAGTTTCTTTAATTGTTTTGCTTATATTCTTATATATTTTCAATTAATCTTGAGAAACTTATTGCAGTACAAATCAGTGAAAAACAACACAATCTTTTCTCACAAAAAGCTTATTTCGTCTGTTTCATTATTTATTTCCTATCTACACTAAACGTTGTTAAAACGAAAGTAGTCGTTTTACAATGATCACTTATTTTAAACAGGTGTCGTCCGCTTAAATATGTTTATTTCTTTATAAAACGAAAAACAATCAACAAGCAAATAAAATGAATGTGTCTCACCTTGTTTGGTTAAGCTTAATAACTTCTGATTCAAAACATATTGATCCTATAACAGGCTAGTCATTTCACAACACCGCATTCCATGTAAGGAAGTAAATTAGAATTTCTGATTATTGATTTTCCAAAGCGCCAATTGACATACATGCATTATATTTAGTTCCTCAAATATATACTGTTAAATGTATTCAAACCGCTTTGTACACACTATCTACTGCATACACACCATGGACGTGTTGGTACATAACTGGTTTAAATAAAGCTCACGCCATTGGTGAGAGTATTTCTTCATTGCATAGACTAGACACATTGCTGGAAAAAGATGAGAAATTACAAACAGACGGTATAATAATTTTATCCTGTTACCTATCTAGTAGCTCAACTCATCAATAAATAACGCGGTAGATAAATCATATTAAGCTCAATACTAGTTATATGGTGTTTAATGCCGCTTTCAACAATATCAGTTATGTCACGGCATTCCTGATTTACCTATTGCTGGTAGTTTAATCCTGACACCAGTTAATCAGTCGTAATGGTAACCAAATAACCCTGAGCGGCAAGGAGGGAAATCCATAGCTTCCACTGTGGAATTCGGTGGTATGACCCGATCGGGTATCGAACGTGCGATATCTCTTGCATAGCCGTCCGGTATACAAGTACATCGACGATGCGGTCAATACTGTTTGATAATTGTTGTGAATATGTTGACCGCATAGATAAGAAACCATTATTCAAGCACTGAACATGAACACATGTAGACACGGTACCTTCGTGAATAACATAGTCTTCGGTTAACAAGGGACATATTCAGGTTGAGCTATTATTTGATTGATGGATTCAGCTTACACCTACCTCAATATATCCACTGACTTCGATATGTATTGGCGAAGGAAGAATGTGACTGCACGTTGTCAATTGACATTACCAATAGCACTGACCAAATTATAATTCATACGTGAAAGTAAACGTATCACCAAGGATGACATAAACGAAGATTCACGAAGTTACAATATCTACCTTCTTCCGAGCACAGTGGTCCGAATGAAGAATTTCACTATATAAAACATTTTGTCGGACTATGTAATTAGAGTATCCATTATCGTTGTGTGTTTAAATGGTGAATTAATGTATCCATGGTCAATTATGCTTTACTCTATGATACATTTTAACGGTTAATATTATGAGAACATTATTCTTTGTTGTTTGTTAAAATGTTGTATTCATGCATCGACGGTACATTGTGTTTCACTATATGATACATTTTAACGGACTAAGTTATAAGAACATTGATTATCGTTGTGTGTGAGAGTCAAGTTTGACGTCATTTCAAACGTTTTTACTTATAATAAGTCGGACATTTTGTATTATTTAGCAAGATATTCATTAAAGTACTCCAATACAGTCGACGCCTTTCACATAGCCGTTTCAGTGCAATGCCGAGCCCGGTAGCTGTGTCGGTAGCGACTTGAGCTGTTAATCCAGGATTTGTGCGTTCTAACCCCAGCTCGGCCAACATTCTTTTCGACGTTTGAAAAACGTCACTGTGACAGGCGTCATTCGTCTTCCACCAACGGTTCAACAGGTTATATGGTAAAACAACCAGTTGCTTGGAAAATGATGTGTGGGAAACTGGTATGAGAAAGCAAGGAAACAGTAGGTGAACTTGCCGCCGTGATATGACTAAAACATTGTTGAAAACGGCGTTAAACCCTAACTTATCAATCAATCAATTAATCAACGTTGTTGAGTTGCTTATATCCATTATCGGCAATTCATCGATCAAGCTAGGGTTCTCACTCACGACCCCTTGATAGAAAGTCCATATCACTGCCGGCTGATAGGTGTTCATCACATAAAGTATGAGCCCGACCATAGGTATAGAGAATGCGTATCAGGACATTCATTTGTTGATTGAAGTTTCGAACACACTTGCGTATGTTATAGTATATATATTTAACAGACTGTGATGCTAGAGCAAACTAGGAAAGGGTACGAAGGTATAAACACTTTAACTATATGAGCATCATGACATATTTGACACTTTTAGGACCTTAATTGATATTAACCAAGAGAAAGTTGGCATCTGGTTTGGATCTACCTTTCATGAAACATTGTACATTAAACTTTGATCATTTATCAATTTGTTAACCCGCCTTAACACACACATCATTTATCTTCACTCGATGAATACTCACTAGAGAAAATAACAATTTTTGTGTACAATTTGTGAAAATACATGAGCGGTGCTAAAGAAAAACCAACCGTGGGTAATTTGCATGCAGTGTAGACCCAAATCATTATGCAGATCTGTCCGATATTTTGTTTAACACTGAACCCAATTTGAACTTTGATACTTGCATGACCCTTTTTTAATTTATGTTGATCAAAACATATTCAATATGTTTTGACAGGGATTGAAATTGCACAAGCATTTCGACTATTATTACTCAAAGGCGTAAACACCACTTGCTGATATCACAATTTCTCTACGTTCTGTATCGCCTAGTTTATTGTCTTATCCCTTCCCGTTGTAGTTTCCTGTAATCGTCATTCACAACTGTACTGGTCTTTTTCACAAAGAGACAATTAACAAACATATTTTACACTCATAAATGAAACAAGGTAATATAATACATAATACTCGTTATATAGAATCTCTATAGATAATATGCTGTTTTTTATCAAGTGAACTCGTAAATGTCCAGCTGGAGGTTATTTGGTAATTGGTAAATAACCATCCCTTCAGACCTGTAACTGGGCGATCAGTAGTTCTCTTGACCAGTGATATTTTTGTATTAACTCCCAGCTTGTGGTCTCATTTAATCATCCGACCCAGCTATTATTAAGGATATAAGCAAATATACACGAGAGACCCAAGTTCCAATACCTGAATAAAACAATATAGAGCAGAATACAATTCAAATTGAATATGCCTGTTATGTAAAGCACAGTTAATATGAACATGCGAGAAGACGTGCTACATTTACGTACACCTGACTTGCTATTGTTACTATATTTAAAAGAACTGTAAACGTTACAAACTAACCAATTATATATAAAGAGAGATATTTGAGGTCTACAAACATTACTTTAGTATAACAATTTTGGGTAAACTGTTTATTTTAATGTTTAATATGAGTATAGGTGCTACCTATTTCGGGTAAACATTTATTAACTTTTGTGATCGGTAATTAATTCCCCGTGA
>JAUELF010235590.1:0-13085 GCA_031471495.1 Clinocardium nuttallii
ATACATTTTGAAAACATTGTGGCATTGCCATTGTTTTCAAAAGTTGTCTCCTGCAATTCTGTCTTTGCCCATAATAATCGCTCTGTTATTTTCTTCAAAAGTTTTGTAATGTAAAAGAGTCTAAAGCATCTTATAACAAGTAATTAACCATGTCAACATGCATACGCTTTCTGACACCTCTGTAGCCAATAATTGAACCCCAGCTTAGTTTAAACATATTTTATTCAATAAAGTAAGGCACACAAACAATAAGTGCGAAAAGGACTGGGACGAAAGCTAAAAGCATATATAGTTCCCCAGCTTGGCCAACATTCTTTCGAACGTTTGACAAATGTCACTGTGGGATGCGTCATTTATCTTTCGTCAATGGGATAACAGCCATTTGCTTGAAAAGTATGTTTTGTGGAGTACTGGTGTAAGCAAGCCAGGAAATGCATAAGTAGATGAACTAGCCGGCCTGATATGACTAAAAACAAAAGGGCCATTATGGCCCTGGATCGCTCACCTGAGTGTTAACAAGATATTCCTTAAATTTGACCGGACATGACCCAGTTTTAAACTCTGCTTAGATATCACTAAGACAAACATTCTGACAAAGTTTCAACATGCTCAAGCCAAAATGTAGCTTTCTGAGTGTTAACAAGATTTTCCTTAATGTTGACCTATAACCTAGTTTTTGACTCCACATGGCCCAGTTTCGAACTTGTCAAATATTTGATGGAGTTGAATGTTCTGACAAACTTTTAAGGTGATTGGATTCAAAATGCAGAGGGTAAATGTTGACAAGAAATTGCTTACTATGAGCAATTTTCCCCTTTTGCCGAAATGTTTTCAACTCTAATAATCAATTATGTCTTTGTATTAAAAGATTTCCCTCATTATTTCTGATTACTTGTTGTATGTGGGAGAGGGTGAATCATCCCTCTCATTCAATATTGTTAGGCATCTACTAACTTAAAACATCACAGATCAATCTCAAATTTTACAAGAATTATTTTGGGAAATGAGAACAATTTTCCTTTTCCCCAACACAACATTTTCTAAATTGATTTTCATGTCATCTGTATAACAGAAAATATTAACACTTTCGATCATAGAAATAAATACTGATAAATTTCTAGCAGCAGCTAGTAAACAATAATTAAATATTTTCCACTTTGTATGACAAACGTCTTTTTTAAGATGTTAACAATTTGTCCTCCTATTTTCAGAATAAACAACTCACAAAATATAAAACTCTCAGCTTAAGCTATCATTTTGATGAGAAAATGAATTATTTTCTTAGATGTTATTGTTTTTTTACTTTAGGACAGTTAACAAATGTCATGGGTAATTTCTTTAAGTGACATAATTCTTGTCAACACCAAATCTGCAGCAGATGACTTTGAGAACATCTGAGTAAAAAAGTAGAAAATGTCTAGAAATACAGCAGTAATAATTATAAATAGTTGAAAACACATTGGCAAAGAAGGAATTGCTCATTCTGAGCATTCTTCTTTTGACTCAATGATTTAAAATGTCGTATGTTAGAGTTATGTCAAAATGCATCTATATGTGTGAAAGGGTGAATTTTCCCTTAAAAGACAATTCTTTAACATTCCTGCAGACAATGTTGACAAGAATGATGTCACTTAAAGAAATAACCAATGACATTGACATTAATGTTGTTCATGTGAAGGCAAGTAGTTCAAGGACGCATTCACCAGTTCTCAACGCAATTTCATCTTGAAGCAACTAGTTGCCTTTAACCCTTTCCATGCAGACACATGTTATGTGAATCCATCAGACGCCCTTTGAATATATTCTGACAAAGACAAATTCCAAATTAAAATTAAAATACTTTAATACCCAGAATCAATTTAATGATGTACATGAGAATTATACAGAAATTATACATTGTTGATGTCCTCAACATACGCAAGTTCTCCTTTGGCCAAATTGTTTTCAATTATCATACAATCATTTATATAGATTTTCAACATGTTCGCATAGTTTTCTTTCATAAAAGCTGCAGTCCATTTGAAAATCGGCCAGACACTTTCAGGAGAGGATTTTTTAATGTTTTCACTATAGCCATATAAGACAAAATAGCTCCGCACTCCCTAGCGGCCATGTTTTTTTTAACCAATCAACATGGCTTGAAGGAATCTCATAGAGGGTCATCCAAGGAACATTTCTACAAAATTATTTGAAAATCTGCCAACCAGTTTGGGAGAAAAAGAATTTTGAAGTTCTTTTTATTTCGTTGCCATGGAAACCAAAATTCTGCATGGATCTCTGAAATTTGATGGAATTCTCTTGAGGTTATTGAGAGTATGCTTTCTGTGATGTTTCATTTCAATTGACCCACTGGTTACTGAGGAGAAGATGTTGATGCACGATGCAAAACGGATAAAAGGCGATCACAAAACTTCATGCTCAGGTGAGCTAATAAAGGGGGAATTTATCCTTCACAATACTATAGACAAATACAAAATTATTGAAAATGACATTAAGGCAAAGTTAAATTATAGAAAGAGTTGAAAACATTGAGACAAAAGGAGCAATTGCTAATTGCAGAGGCGTCAAAATGTGTGAAAAGGTTCAACTTACAAGCTTCTTTTTCCTTTGCCAAACTCTCTCTAGCATGTGCAAGCTCCTCTTCTGCTTTCTCTTTGGCTCGTTCATTTTCGGCAATGAGTCGAGCTAAATGCTGTTTTTGGTCCTCGAGGTCTTGTTTGTGTTGCTCATGTTGTTGGTACATCTCCTCCTCTTTCTCCTGTCTCAATTCTTCTGCTCGCTCATGTTCTTGGCGCAATTGGTCCAGCTCTTTGCTACAAATGTATATAAAGACACATTTTAACGCTTGCCAACAAGCAGCAAATCTTCAATGTACAACTTTGAAAACATCTTGCTGAAACATTGTAAATGAATGAATGTATGATAAATGAAAAAAGTTGAAGCATACAAGGCAAAAAATAGAAATTGCTTGTTTTGAACAACTTTTCCTTTTGTCCCAATGTTTTCGAAAGTCTTCTGCTGCACTGGCAACATCATGTATCTTACATGTATGTGGCAAAGATTAACATATAACCTTGTATGGTATTATTTTACTCTACATGCAATCTGAAAACATATTCTTTCTATAGAGTTTCAGAAGCTAAGACATTTCCCACATACAGCCATTCTGCAGCAGACCACTTTGAAAACATCTGAGCAAAAGCTAGTGAAAATCTCTACAGGAAGTTATTTAAAACATCAGATGAAGAAATTGCCCATCAATCGCAATTTCTACTTTTAATTGGCACAATGTTCTAAAAAGTCATCAGATGATACTTGTGTCTGCAAAAGCCATTTATTGTTTGTTTATTTGTCACCGAGATAGTTTTTTCGGCAGTGACCCACAACATCAGTTTTAATAAATTAATAAACGAGATATTGCAGGACAAATTTTGTGTTCCCCTTCTTATCAAGACATCTCTGTATAGTCACACAAAAATCTTTAAAGTACATCTTCTAACATGGCCTTTCATTCTTCCATTAGACTGTATCAAAAGTTCTTCTGAACTTTCTGTCTCCAAAGACATGAAAACACAATTACTACAAAAGAACTGTAACACAGTCTGAGACAAACAACTACAGTTTTCAGTTCCTCTGGGATGACAATTTGCCAAGTCAAGTGAAAAATTATGCAATATATCTTTTATAAACCCTTTCTAACATGCAGACTTATTTTAGACAAATCTGCAGCAGACGACCTCCATAATGCCATAAAGAGAAATGGCTCATGATGAGTAATTTCTTGTTTTGCCACAATGTTTTCATCTCTATCTAATAATTGTACTTGCATTTTTAGAAACTGTTCATTTCTTTTAACTAAATGTTTACAAAGTCCTCTACTGCATTCTGTTGTTTATGCAAACAACTTTTTAAAGCATTCAGAGAGGACCAAACCTTGTTTCATAAACAGCACTCGCAGACTAGTCAATTATTGAAGGGCAACAAGTTCAATAGAGTTTTAACCCTTTCCCATCTGCAGACACATTTTTACACAATAGCAGCAGACGACTTTTGAAAACCTTGTGGCCAAAGGTGAAATTGCTCATGACGAGCAATTTCTCCTTTGGCCACAATGTTTTTAACTTTATTTAATAATTTCATGGAGATTTTGCAGGTTTTTGTCACAATGTTTTCAAAGTCGTTGTTGTGAAATCTTGTGTGAAATAGAAAAATGACGAATAAGATTATCATAATGTGAAAGTTGAATTTGTTTCAATAATGTCTACACCATAAAGTGTCTGGAGATAATTTGACAATGTCTTGGTAATTTTGTGGCAAATAATAACAGAGTGTCTGTGGTTTGACCCCTTTCCCACATATAGAAACTTTCTGACGCCCATACAGCAGATGACTTTCGAAAACATTGTTGCAAAAGGAGAAATTGCTCAAAACGATAAATTTCCCCATTTGCCAGAACGTTTTCAACTCTTTTCAATTATTAGACTTTCAATTATAGATATCTTTTACGTTTTTGTATATAGGTTTTCAAAGTCGTCTGCTGAAGATTTGCGGTATGTGGGAAAGGGTTGAAAGCTGTTTATCAAGTTCACAGTTACAGATATCCTTCCTGTAACAGTGTGACACAATGAGAACATGAGAGTTGAAGAAACTAGAAATAATGTCTGTTAGACACTGCTAACTCAATTTATGTATTCTGTAAGACTATTTTGTATTACAACTAATCTGCAGCAGACAACAAAGTTTGACAAATATCTAGACAAAAATATGGAAGCTCTCTATAAAAGAGAGTAAAATTATTGAATAGACTTCAAAACGTAGTGACACATAGAGAAAATGATCAATAAAAGCCATTTCTCTTTTTGCCATACATTGTTAAACATTTGTCTGCAGCAGATATGTATTCAAAATGTATGGATCTGCAAGCAGGAAAGGGATAGTTGGTTATTAGTTATAACCATTCTCCAGAAGCACCATGGATACTTATATGACCAGTTGGGACAGTAAAGAACATCCTGATTTGACTCCGCATAATTATGCACATGCTGTACTGGATCATTACTGTTCTTATTGTCTTATGGTTAGATTTTGTGCTATTATGTGACCCTTAATTTCCCATATACAACAAATCTGCAGCAGACAAGTTTGAAAACATAGTGACAAAAACCTGAAAAATCTCCATAAAAGGTAGCTTTATTGTTAAATAAAGTTGTAAACATTGTTGCCAAAGTGGATATTGCTCATCCTTTCGGCCACAATGTTTCAAAAGTCGCCTGTTGCTTTTGCGTCAAAATGCGTCTGTAGGTGGGAAAGGGTTAATAAAGACCCTGACCATAGTACGGTAAAACTTGACCTGTATTGTGAAAGACTGTTGGCACATACATTGCCTGTGACAAATAAACCATTGATAAGAAATTGATTTAGATATTAACTAATGCTCGCAGTTTATATTACTTAGATGTTATTAAATCAGCCTCAGTTTGTTTCAGTTTGAGTTACCTAAAAACATATAATTACATTCAGAGTTTTAGTTTGGATCACACCATATTTATCCAGAGTTTTTTGTAACTTTCTCTTTTCTAACAAAGTGTGGGAGTTGTTGTGGTTTAGTTTTGATTAAAAAAGATTTGTCCATCGAGTTCTATAATAATCTACATCATTTTTAATACTTACAGGATAATACAGTCATGCAGTTAGTTTTAGTGCGAGATCAATATCTTTTCAATATTTTTCACTTGAGTGAACAACAAAAGGGATTAAGCTTCTTTTGGTGTTCAAAAACGGAAAAATACCTTGATTTTAACCCATAACTTCACACTGACGACATTTGATGCCTGCGGTTGCAGGCGACTTCTTAAAATATTGCACTAAAAGGAGAAATTGCTATTTTAAAAAAAAGCAAATTTCACCTTTAATTGCAATATTTTCATCTCTTTGTCAAATGGTAACTTCCAGTTTTTGAGGTTTTTCAACTCGTTCATCTGTTGATTGTAATGTAAACAACGTTTGAAATATCATGTGAAGTAATGGGTTTACAAAGAATTGTTCTGTTTATTTCATGCTTTTACTTTAACAGACGACATGACATGTAAAGTGCAGGATATAATCTGCTGTTCTTTCTCATTAACCCATTGAAAAGCATGTCATAAGAGTATGATTGGGTGTTTAAACATTAACCTGTCACTTCCTTAATTTAACCCATTTCCATATTTAAAAAAAATGTGCTGCAGAAAACTTTGAAATATTTAGTTTAACCCTTTCCCTCATACAACAATTCTGCAGCAGACGACTTTCAAAAAATCGAAAATCTCTTTAATTGAATGGATAACCTATGATAAAAAGTGGAAAACATTGTAGCAAAAGGAGAAATTGCACGTTTTGTGCAATTTCTTCTTTTGTCAATATGTTTTCAAAAAGCTGTCTGCTGCAGAGGCGTCAAAAAGCGTCTATATGAGGGAAAGGGTTAATAATAGTGAGTCAGCTAAAATCCTGAGCACCAAGCAGGTAAAGCCATTAATACATTATTAAAGTCTTTGTTATGACATCAGGTCGTGCAAAAGCCATTAATAAAATATTGGAGAAAACCACAAAATAGGTTTTCACCCATTCCTTATAGTCCTATACAAATGATTTTTGAGAACACAGTAACTGTTGCAAAGGGTGAAATTGCTTATAATGAGTAATTTCTCCTTTTTCCACAATGTTTCCAATTCTTTTTGATTTTGCGTTCAAAGCCAGCTGCTACAGAATTGTTGTATGTGGGAGTGGGGTTAAAACAGTCATGAGATATTATTTATCACAGAGCCTGAGATAAGGCGAGTGTTTTCATGTCCTAAAATCTGTATTTGAGCCTCAAACCCCATGTTGTGGGGTACTCAAAAGAATCCTCACAGTAAGATAATTCTTTTGAGTACCCACAGCGTAGGGTTTGTTCAGGTTTCAACTTTCAAGAGGAGATAATTTGGGGTAAAGATCAGTTTATACTTTCTTATCTAGGCCACTGTGGATTGGGTGAAAAGCCTACACAGAATTATACAGAAACAGTTTATTTATCAGTAAAATTCCAGATTGATGTTTATACTGATAAGAGGGGCTTAAAGATTTCCAGAATTTCTCAAACTGTTTACCCAGGACGAGGCCTGCTTATCACTTATTCATAAACATGCTGTGAGAATATTTTAGACTAGAATCAGGATCATTCTGTTGGTTTATTTACGGATATATCGAAAAAACAATATTTCAAACGTCTAGCTGCTTTTTTAAAGCATAAATTATGAGCAACATTTTTTTTCCCAACAATGTTTTTCAAAACTTGTCAGCTTTAGAGGACTCACTGGTACAAAGCATTGTCTGTATGAAAACATCTGAAGCAGACGACTTTGAAATCATCTAGCCAATTGGAATATGGATTTTTTCTATTATTTAAATCATATTTATTTTTGCCACTTTGTTTTCAAAAAATTGCTAGAGATATATATATCAAAATTCCTCTGCATTTTACTAATATCCAAAACATGTTCTGGATCAGAGTAAGTCTTCAGTGTTGTTGTTTGTATAATTTCAAATGATGGATTCATGCCAGTCTTGGGGGAGTTTTTGGTGCAGTTCTAAGAGAAATCAGATAAATCCCATTTATATTCCATCCTTCTCAAACCAAACAAGAGGGCCAAGCACAATGTCCGGATAAGAGTGATCTAAACATAACCATTTATTAACCCTTTCCCTCATACAAACGCTTTCTGACGCCTCTGCAACAGACAGCTTTTTGAAAACAGTGACAAAAGGAGAAATTGCACAAAATGCACAAAACGTGCAATTTCTCCTTTTGCCACAATGTTTTCCACTTTTTGTCATAGGTTATAAAAATGATATCCATTTAATTATGGAGATTTTCTATGTTTTGACAAAAAACGTTCAAAGTCCTCTGCTGCAGTATTGTCGAATGAGGGAAATGGTTAAACCCTTTCCCATATACATTGTGTATATACATTTATAAGCATTTTGATGCATCTGCACTAGAAAACTTTTGACAACATTGACACAGTTTACAAAAGTTTCACAAAAACTTGCTGTAGAGGGAACAACACTGTATATAGTAATTTAGCTATAATAGAGAATCAATTGCAATCAATTCCCTTAAGCAAAACTGATCGATTATTATTGTTTATTCCGTCCGTTTTAGATTTGTTGTATGCTGAGTGAGTGAAGAAAGGATTAAATAAATGACATCACTTAATCTCAGTTGTTCAAATTGCATACTGCCGAGTCCTGGTAGCTCTGTCAGTAACGACGTGGGCCGTCAATCCAGGGGTTGTGAGTTTAAATCCCAGCCCGGCCAAATTTCTTTCTGACGTTTGACAAAAATAAGAAAAGCATTATAATTATCTTTTTTTCCCCAAAGTTGTTTTCGAATGTCATCAGCTGTACTAGGGAAAATAGCTAACACTTTTCATGTACAATGAATAAATAAAAATTTCCATCCATTATACCAAATGGGACCATTAACAGAAGGGGAAGTCATGACACTCCAATTTATTCATTTGTAATCATTTGTGCTGCACATTTGTTGTATGAGGTAAAGGGTTAATTTTAGGACAAACATGCCTGGATATCATTTATCTGATACGCAGCCTGCATGATTCTTTTATAGTTGTCTGCTTATAACCATTTCCCACATACATACATTACATGCTGTAGACGACGTTGAAAAGATTGACTCCTGCAAATTTAAATTGAACATGAATTATTTTTTTTATTGAATACTCAATAGCGTTGAAAACATTGAGGCAAAAGGAAAAATTGCTTACGATGAGCAATTTCTCCTTTTGCCTAAATGTTTTTTCAAAACATGTCTCCAGTTATGAAAGGGTTAAATATGAGAACCTGTGGAAATTAACCCATGAGACATAGAAAATGTTGAAAATGCTGTTGAAAAGGAGATTCAAGGTATTCCTCATTACAAATATCTCCTTTCTCTATAATATTTTCATATTCATCTGCTGCAGAGTAATTAATGCAGACTATTATAATATCCAAGACAACAACTTAATTGTTGTTCCCAGAGTATTCAATTTTGCCAGCCCTGACAGAGTACAAAATGGTGAGGAAGAAAAAAGTGATGCTTTCTCAACAATGGTTTAATTTTGCTTTTTTGTCTACTTCAGATATATATTAAGAGTTTTTGCTCTAAGAGATCTACATAATTAAGAGTAATTTAAAGCCGCATATTTTTTACCTTCAAACCGTAACTTTTTGGTACAAAAATATTAGTTGGATGTTTCATATAAATACCCACAATGTAGGGTTTAATTGCATACCACTATGAAAGATATATATTGCTGTGCAAAGGCCTTTATAATCATTCTTATCTAAGCTACCCTTTCCCAAATGATGATGCATTATAAAGCCTCTGCAGCATGCAATGAACACTTGGAAATAATTCTGGCAAATTTAGAAATTGCTCATAATGAATATGCCAGAATGTATTCAACTCTACTTGATGATTTAATTATCATTGATAAATACATTCTTTATCCATGCCTAGATGATTCCAAAGTCCTCTGCTGCAGGTTGGTTGTACAAGTTACATGGGAGATCGTTATATTCCTTCTTGTCTGGGCAAACAAGGTACATGGGAGAACGTTATATTCCTTCTTGTCTGGGCAAACAAGGTACATGGGAGAATGTTATATTCCTTCTTGTCTGGGCAAACAAGGTACATGGGAGAACGTTATATTCCTTCTTGTATGGGCAAACAAGGTACATGGGAGAACTTTAGAGTCCTTCTTGTCTGGGCAAACAAGGTACATGGGAGAACTTTAGAGTCCTTCTTGTCTGGGCAAACAAGGTACATGGGAGAGCTGTATACATGTATTCCTTCTTGTCTGGGCAATAAAGGAACATGTTGAGCAATCAAAACTTTTCACAGGGTAAATCATCTACCAGGTAATTAGTGCTTATCTTTTATCTTATAGTACATGTGAAAATAGTTCCAACTGCTCAAGGGTTGATACAGGTACACACTATACACAGACCCGACTATTTGCTCATTTACAGCATCCCTCTTATTACTCATTTAAACCCTATGTTGTGGGCCAAGGACAAGATAAGGAGGAGTGAACTGGTCTTTTCCCATCCATTATCTCTCTTAAGACCCCTATATTAATCCACTAACCCTATGCTGTGGAGTCAAATAAGGATTTCGGGATGTAAAAATACTTTCTTACCTAAAAGCTCTAGAGTGAGTACTCAAAAGAACCGCCTATAGATCTGAACCGATTCTTTTGACTATACTCACAACATAGGGCTTTAGGTGATCAAATAAACACAGATGCACTATACTGGAATCCGTCCAAAAAAGCAACATTCCAGCCTTGGGGCTTGTTTCACTGCTCTTAACCCTTTTTCTCATATAGGCTCTTTCTGACGCCTCTGCAGCACACCTTTTGAAAACACTGCAACAAAAAGAAATTGCTCAAAACAAGCAATTTCTCCTTTTGCTACAATGTTTTCAACTCTATTTGATGATTAAACGCATCATATCTATGAAGCTTTTTTTTCATTTTTGTCGAGATGTTTTTTAAGTCGTCTGCTGCAGATTTGTTGTATGTGGGAAAGGGATTAATCCTTATTGTCACAATTACTCCATTCATTTGAAAACATAAAGTTGTCTACTGCAGATATGTATATTATGAGGGAAAGGGTTTTAGTTATAAAAGAAATATTCTGGTGCAATATCTAATTGTTTCATATACCTCCTGCTGATCATTTCTAAGTTGCAAATTGTGTCTACAATACATTGTTTGCATTTAGGGATTAATTCACATCTCATTATTCAGTCAAATCCTATATTGTTGGTACTCAAAAAACCCGTCTCAGTGAGACGATTCTTTTGAGTACCCACAACACTAAGGATTTGAATGTCATATAAGAATATTTTAGAACAATTCTCCTTATCTAGGTCTGGTGAAGGGTTCAACTAACTGATCGAATGATTCATGATTATTGAAGACACTAATGATCAGACAAAGAGCTCATCTACACACAAAGAGCTCAGTGAGACATCTCATTCAACCCTTTCCCGCATGCTGACACATTTTCTATACATCCGAGTCAAATGACTTTAAAAAATATTGCGAGATAAAGGCAGAAATTGCCCATCATTTCCTTTTGCAACAATGTTTCAACTTTGTATCAAGGTTTGTTCACTGCTATTTTCAAAACAGAGAACTATTTGCAGTTAAATGTCATAATTGCTGCAAAAACATTATGAAGAATAAGCATTTGTCATCATCCTTGATTTTGGTGGTGACAGTTAATAGAGATTTCTATTTTTCCCAGTTTGCAAATTAGCAAAATCTGAGCAACCTTTCCCAACTTATTATTGTCCTTAACTTTTGTAATACTTCTTAATTATGAGATATTAATTTTTTTTCCATATATGTTTTTTTTTTTAAACCAGAGGACAATCAGTATTATTAAATAAGCATGTAAGGTTAATTTAACAACCAACATTTGCACTGAGAACAATTTTTAAAACATGGTGATAAAAGCAGAAATTATTCACATCACTCCTGTTCAAGCATTCTACTGTCATGATGATTTATTCGAGATGTATTGTATGCCCAGATGTTTTCAGTCTTGTTATTTTGAATTGTTGTATGAAAGAAAGATTTTAGTACAAACCGAATAGACCTAATTCAGACATTATAAGGCTCAAGTTTCATCTGCAATGCAGCTGATTCAAATCATGTGACAAAATACTGAATTTTGAATGGACCTTGGGGAGTCATACACCTGTCAATTGTATTTACCCTTTTCCTGCTGACACAGATGAAATTTTGTTTGGAAAAGGAAAGTGCCTTACAGTGCTCAAAAAACCGGAAAATTTGTCTTTTTTTATGCTCTAAAAAATTTCAGAAATATAAATGTATTTTGTCCAATATATATTTTCAAGGCTGCACTAATATTACAATGTATCTGTAATAAATGACAATGAGATAAAATATCTCATCATGAGCTCTTTTTCATACAATGCATTAATTGTGTTGTCAGTCAGTATGCAACTTAAGTTATAGATCTCGAGTTATCCCTATCCCACATACAACAAATCTGCAGCAGACGACTTTGAAACTATCATTACAAAATATACAAATTCTCTTTAAATGATAGTTATATAATGCATAAGAGTTGAAATTATTGTGGCAATTAGAGAAATTCATCTCACCATGAGCTTATAATTTCTCCTTTTGCCACAATGATTTCAATAGTTGTCTGCTGCAGAGGTGTCAGAAAGCGTCTATATGTGGGAAAGGGTTAAACATGTAATATCAGTATCTCTGCTTCATGATGTGTTCAATTTGAAAGAGAATACCTTGAGGACATAATGGTCTGCTGCAACAGTCATCAAATAATGTATGTATGTATGTGGGAAAGGGTTAACCGTTTCCCTCATACGACAATTCTGCAGCAGACGACTTTGAACATATTTTGTCAAAACATGGAAAATCTCTATGATTGAATGGATAACCTATGACAAGTGGAAAACATTGTGGCAAAAGAAGAAATTGCACGTTTTGTGCAGTTTCTTCTTTTGTTACTATGCTTTCGAAAAGTCTTCAGCTGCAGAGGCGTCAGAAAGCGTCTATATGAGGGAAAGGGTTAAGACAGTCATAAATCTGGCAGGAAGTGTCTATATGGGGGAAAGGGTTAAGACAGTCATAAATCTGGCAGGAAGTGTAATTGACATGATTTGATACATATTAAATGATCATTATTTGAGTAATGTTGACGAATGACACATTCAAGTTACCTTTGGGGCATTATTATAAGTAAGAGTGATCTTCAACAGGATGCAGATCAGACAGCATCTTCATCACACAACAAGGCTTGAAATAATATTACGAAACACTTGGGTCTCTTTGTAAGTCCGTAAGTGTCATACATTTACCCATGTTACCCATTTGACACTGATAATTATCTGCTGCTGAGGGAATTGAAAAATCACAGGGTCTTAGCCCTTTCCCTCATACGACAATTCTGCAGCAGACGACTTTAAACATATTTTGTCAAAACATAGAAAATCTCTA
>JAUELF010235601.1:0-13084 GCA_031471495.1 Clinocardium nuttallii
TGAAGTTATATTAAATTCTGATGAAGGGTTGCTGAGAAATAGTGTTCACAAGAAAGTCCAGACCAACGGACCGACCGTCAAGCGTGACTCCTATATAGCCCCCATATACAATGTATTTGGGGGAATAATAAGTAGTAGCTGGTCGGTTAAATCACTATTTGAGACGGTTCAACCGAAACTTATTGAGAACCCTGCACTTAGAGAACATTCATGAAAAATATTCTGAAATTTGACCAATGGTTTAGGAAAACGATGTTGTTTTAAGATCCTTTTTATTCTCAGCTTTGGCTGTCATCTTGTGTAGCTGAAACCCTGTGAATTTATTGTGAAACCGGCCCAGAAGGCATGACAGACATCAAGCAGCCCAATGAGGGCTAAAAATGTAGTAATAAGGTAATGGGTTTAACACTCTCCCAATTATAGACTCTTTATGAAGCCTCTGCAGAAGACAACTTTAGAAAACACTCCTTTTGTCAGTGTTTTCAATTTTATTCAATTATTAAACTATTATTTATTAAGATATTTCAGATTTTAGACAATATTTTTGTCGTCTGCTGCAGATTTACTGTATGTGGGAAAGGGTTAACTTACAGATTCCTCTGCTCCCTCTTCAAAGCCATCTTCAGGTACAAACACACTGTTGTTTACACTAAACTTTACTGTTATTCTGGAAGATATAATATGTTTCTTGCTGCATTCACAATTTTAAACATTAACACCATTTTGATATTATTACATTATACATAGTTTAAATTATACTTCTTTACCACCCGTAACCCTTTCCCCCTTGTAGACGCAGCTGCAGCAGACAGCATTTGAAAACAAGTGGCAAAAGGCAGTTTGCTCATAATTAACAATTTCTCCTTTTGCCAGTGATTTCAATTCTTTTGAATAATTAACCCTTTCCCTCATATAGACGCTTTCCGACACCTCTGCAGCAGACGGCTTTTTGAAAACATAGTGACGAAAGAAGAAATTGCACAAAACATGCAATTTTTCCTTTTGACACGATGTTTTCCACTTTTAGTCATAGGTTATCCATTCAATTAAAGATTTGTTCCATTTTTTGACAAAATTTGTTCAAAGGTGTCTGCTGCAGAATTGTTGTATTCATGAGGAAAAGTGTTAAGCTTTTATTTTTGGAGTCTCACGATTTGAACGTCATCAGCAGCAGATTTGTTGTATGTAGGACAGGGTGAACACCATTTGGATATTTGCATCAACATATTAAAGAACTGCCTGTGCATTCATACATACATCTTATTCAAATGGGCAATGTATAAAATTCTGAAAATATTCTGCGACTTAATTGCAAAGATTTGGCAAAGATTAACCACTCGATCTGACAGTTGGGTAGCTCCGCCTACTGTTTATTGATTTTTTTTATGGTTACAGTGGGTGGCATGTATAACATACATATCATTGTCAATTACTACTGTATTCAATAAATGGCATGTGTAAGTTATATACCAGGCTACTAGACTCAGGAATTTACAGTAGCCTGCTGGGCTTTCATTTGAAAACTAGGGTAGCCCGATCTATTTATTTGGTAGCCTGCGGGCAAGGGATTTGTCGGACACTGCTGATCCTGGTCAATGTTCTTCATTCCATCAAACTGCAGTATATAACTCGCTAACATTAACTAACTGTTATGACTAGCAAGTAACAACTAACTATGACAAATGGCAAGCATGCATTATACATGTCATGTAGGCTGAGTATGCAGTAGTAATCGAAGGGTGTGGCTTATCAGGCATTGGTATCATATTACTGATTTTAGCAACAGGTATCCAATACACAACAACAGGACCCTGCAACAATTCTGAATGGCAACATTAATGACTATTCAGTCATCTGGCAAGTCTTTTATCACATGTAATAAATAGCACACCTCAGATAAGGGGCGTTTTCCATGTTCCAGAATACTTATATTTGACCTCCAAAACCTATGCTGTCTAAGTGAGACAATTCCTTTGGATACCATTATTTGGGGATTTAATGAGTGCTACGAGAGACACCATGAGAGAAAGACCTGTTAACTCATCTAGCTCTCTGAAATAGCATCATAGGGTAAAAGGTATAAATGATGTTAAACTTACTTTTCACTTCCATTTGTCTTTGTTAGGGTGACATCAGATCCATTTGTTTCTGTTTTCCATCCCTTTAAGTTTTTGACTTGCTTTGCTTGTTTACTTTCAAGGTCAATTTCTTTACTCAATACTTTGCTCAACTCTTCGTCAACTGTTGGTACAATTGATAAATGAAACAGTACAATTTGATTGTTTTTACTTCAAAAAGTGAAATTAAAGTAGAATGGAGTGATCCGTGGAGCACATGTGTCACCTGCACCAGTCCTGCTCATTGAAAGTGTGACAAAAAAAGTGTGACTGACAGACAGACGGACGCCAGACAAAAAAAAGTAATCCCTAAGTGCCTACCATGCTATGCAGGGTGACACAAAAAGGAAAATTTTGCTTTTTCTAATAACTCTTTAAATGTCTCCCTACCTCATATGAAAATTGAAAAATTAGACTTACAGATAGAAAAATAAAGTATTCATAAAAAATTATGTCCAAATTTTTCCTAAATATGAAATATTGTTTGTCCCTTTTCTCTGATTTTGCTACCTTAAATTTGAAAATTTCCCTACTCAAGACAACTGTCGTTCATATTAAAGTTTACAAAGGTTTAATCTTATGTTCAAACAAGAGGGCCTCGCTCACCAGAAATATTTATAAGGTATCAATACCTATCAATTTGTTAAAGAAATGAATGAGTTGGGTTTTAACTGCACTGCAACACAATGAAGTCAGAGACAGAAAAGGAGATGAGCACAAAATGACAATAATGAAGATGATGATGAATATTGGAAAGGAATATTCTTCAATTCTACTAAAGTCAAAACCACACTGGTGGACTCTGACCTCCTGCTTGGGGAGAACAGATGGCTATGTTTACGCTCCGTCAAGAGAGACCATTTTGTTCAAGAAGATTTTAAAAATGTCTACTGTAAGAATAAAGTGAAAAGTAACCTTGCCCTTTGTGGTAATGTGGGGTTTTTTTACCAACTGACACAGCTTGAAAAGATTTCTGCTATTTATCTGTATTTTAACAGGAGGGGCTGGGTCAATTTTTAATCCCGGGGCATAAATTCAACAATCCTGGTAGAGGAACACTAGACAATGCTACACACCAAATATCAAAGCGCTTTGCCTTTCTGTTTCAGACAATAAGATTTTCAGTTTTTATTCTATATATAATATATAAATATATCTCTATGTAAAGCCAATTTTGAGCACAGTGGCATAATTTGGTCAATCTTTGTAGAGGCCCACTAGACAATGCTATACACCAAATATTTAAGCTCTAGGCTTTTCAGTCTTAGACAAGAAGCTTATCTTTTTTGGCGTATAGTTTTTCCTTTTGGTTGCCGTGGCAACCAGAGCTCTGCATGGAATTTATTTTGAATACCTTTGAAAGAAGATCACCCAAGGATCATTCCTACTAAGTTCATAAATGACTGACACTCAATAGATCACCAACGGCAAGAGAAAAAATGAAAAACCGCAGTTATTTGGGTTGTTATATCAAAACATTGATATTTTTTTCATAATTTATAATTATCCAGTCTTAAATTTTAGCCCATATGGAAAATTTAATTATTCTTTTTTTATTGGCATTTTTGATACGAGACAAATATCTAATTTCAAGTATCTTATCAAAGTTCATGCAAGTATGTAATCATGACCTCAAAAGGCAAAAACTTGAATTATGCATATTGTTATGAAAGCCTCAGGTTTTCGAGTTTCCCCTCATGTCCCCTATAACCTTTGCAAGCATGATGTGACCTTCAGTTTTCTTTTTCAAGGACACCAAAACTTTAGTTCTACAATATTGCATCACCTTAGAAGCCTGAGACTGAAGGGATATATATTAACAATGATAAGTAAGGTAATTCACTAATTGACCCTGAAATTGATTTGATAAGGACTTTGTCACTCCCTGATGTTGTTAAAAATATTATAATTTAAAACATCTTGTATTTGGATCCATAGGTAATAGGTTTGTATCCTAGTAATATTATAGAATTAATTGATAATGTCTAAAGTCACATAAAAATGTCCATTTTTATTTAAATATCATTCAATAGGTAACAGGTTCCAGCCATTAATTTCGCCCTTGAACATATGTATGTTACCCATTATCATTATGTGAAACAATTTCTTCTTGAAAACATACCATTTAACATGATGAAATACAGGTTGTCTCTTACCCTTCACTCAAGGTCGACTTGTATCATCCTCAAATTTAATACTTTTGATTATCCCACCACATTTTTTTTCATTGATGGATCTGACTAAACTCTTTAAAACCCTAGCATAAATATTTCGATCTCTTAAAACAGTAATTAGTCCTTTAACACGGAAAGACGTTGCATCTATTATAGGCTAATTTTTTCATTTGGTTATCATCCTGCTTACGCAACAGAAATAGTGTACAATGAGCAAGCAAGTCTTAATTTATTTTGACTAAGGTATAATGAAATATGGTGATTTCCTGAAATAATTGCACAGTGACTGAGAAAAGGGGAAAACAGACAGAGAACAAGTTAAATTTAAAGAAAAAAATATAAATATATATTGCCCTGGAAACATTGAATATAATTATATGTACATTCTAACACATTGAAGTGTAAAACTAGTCACTAAGCTAAAACAGGATCCAGATAATGACGAGTATTCACCTCTTTTCCTTACACGATCTCTTATAATCCAACCATGGCAAACCCTTGATGTAGGTACTCACACAACAGTTAGAGAGTAGAATAAGGATTGTAAGGAAGTAAAAAATATCTCCTCAAGACTATAATCGCTTACCTGTCGATGAGTAGTATTTACATCCACAGTGAAGGTGCTTGTTTGGGACTGCTGCAAGACTTTTCAATGTCAACCCACGTGTTGTTGTTTTGGATGTCAAAGACTGTAAACATGACCCTGTCGATGGAGTTATTTTAAAGCTGTTCATTGCTTTTCTTGAAAGCGATACTAATGACTGTCTAACAAGTCCTGCCATTTTGTAAATTGTATTAAGTTTATAAAAGATACCGGCGAAATCTAATGATTGAGGTGACAGCCCAGGAGCAACAAAACGTTTCGGTGATCCAGATTTTTAGAATGGTATTCTGTTTTAGTCCCCGTTTTGGTTCTTGATAGATAAAGAAAATACCGCAAACCATTCCGGTAGCGCAAAGACTTATGGGATTATTCTGTTTCATTTGAATTTGGTTCCCAGCTACATATTATTTCAATCTGACCAGAAACCACGGAAATATTCTCCATTTTAATAAGCAAGGCTACCGGCTCAGAGCGTCAAAGAACGTTTTTAAATAAAATATTAATAAAATGGCACCAAATGAAAACAGAGTATACGTTGGAAACCTGCCACCAGATATTCGGGCACGAGATATTGAAGATCTTTTCTACAAATTCGGCAAAATTACGTTTGTTGACCTGAAAACTAGACGTGGTCCTCCCTTCGCCTTTGTTGAATTTGAAGATCCCAGGTTTGATATATTTTATTTCTGTTAACTTCGGTTCCTTTTAACTGAGCCCATTATTATCTGTTGCTGTCTTCCTCAGCAGTTAGGACTCCTTTTTATATAAAGCCTGCTAACGGCTCCTGTTTATATAGCCCATGCTTATTATCTCTGTCTGCAACGTGTACCGCCCTAAAGCCATTCGCGGGTCACCCATCCAGGCACTAACCGCGATGAACGTTGCTTAACTTTGAGAAAAGGTATACCAATCTACCAACGTCGCCATAAAAGCCAGCTTCCACATCAAGGCTGTAGAAGAGATATTTATGCCTATACCCCATTCCCGTTAAATTTCTTTCGAATCCCGGCTCGGCCAACATTCTCTCCGACATTTGACAAAAGTCAATGCGTCATTTGTCTTTCACCAATGGGCTTAGTCTATGTGGAAAAGCAGCCAGTTGCTTGGAAAGAATGTTGTGTGTTGTACTGGTGTGAGAAAACCAGGAAACACATGAGTAGGTGAACTGGCCGCCGTGATATGACTGAAAAATTGTTGAAAACGGCGTTAAACCCCAATCAATCAATCAATCAATCAATCAACCAATCAATCAATTTAAAATGAAATACTATAAAAACAATGAGTATGGATAGGTTCGGGAACAGACTGTTCAGTTAATTTACGCCAGAACGAAACGTTCAAGTAGTGCATATACAAAACAATTTATTGGACGTTTGGGTTCATGAATAGATATTCTATGTAGGGGTACATATCCGAGGTAGAACTGCTCAGCTTGATCGGCATTTGAAGGGGAAACTGTCCAATGGTAAGGGAAAATGCCCTCCTGAATGGAGCTAATGCCCTGGGGGTGGGGACAATTGCCCTGACACCATGGAACCATATAAAAAGTATTAGCCATTAAGTCAAAAATTTCTTCGAGAAACTCATGCAGAATCTATATTTATTTGGTTTTCCTGGATCACCCTTCCAACATACAGAATGTTTCTGACGCCTCTGCAGCAGACGACTTTTGAAAACATTGTGACACAAACATAGAAAGAGCTCAATACGAGTAATGTCTTCTTTTGTCACAATGTTTTCAACTCTTTTTAATAATTATACCTACATTTATAGAGCTTTTCCATGTTTTTGCCTGGTTGTTTTCAAAGTCGTCTGCTGCAGATTTGTTGTTTGTGGGAAAGGGTTAAACTTTACTATTTTTAGGAATCCGATGTACATGTTTGATACGATATACTACCTGACAAGTTCTGGAAGAGAAGAAAAAAAGTTAATAAAGATTGTCCAGTCATTTACTGGAGAAATAATAAATAAAAAACGACAAAAGCTTGTAAGTAAAGTACTAAAAGTACTAAAAGTACATTTACTACAAGACAGCACTGTGAATATATTAAATTGCTACTTGGACTCCGGCCACACACTATTGTCGGGTCTAAATGTGGGAACCAGATGGTATTGCTAATGAAAACAAGGTTAAATTAAAATGAGCCGCCATGCGAGAAAACCAATATTGAGGACTCTGCGTAAATTGTCGACCTGGACCAGCCTAAGCATGCCGCGCAAGCTTACACTTTTCGCCACCTGTGGATTTTTTGTTTATGGGATCATTACTCTATACCTCTGATGTGGAATGTGTCGGTCCGGATCAGTCTGCGCGGACAGCGCAGGCTGATCTGGTCGATACATTAAGCAGATGCTATAATGTTAGTTTTCTCGCGGGACGGCTCAAATTATTCAAGCTCGGTACATAGAATAAGCATTTTTCATCATTGTTGATTACCCATACAAGTCATTTCTTAACAACAAGTGTTAGTCAGCAAGGTTACTATGTATATCAACATTTACTTAAATAGTTTGTAAAACATAAATGATGGGATCCAACCTTATTTAACATATGAGCCGTCCCGCGAGAAAACCAACATTAATCCGGACCGACACATTCCGTCTCAGGGGGACAGAGGAGGCGAAAAACTGTCTGGACGTGTTAGCCTGCGCGACATGCTTAGGCTGATCGGGGTCGATACTTAAATCAGAGTCCATAATGATTGTTCTCTTGCGGTACGGCTCATGTCAAGTATTACCTTAGCGCTAAATAGGGTTGGTATAATTGGAGCCTGATCTATTTTCTATTTTGAATTCAAGACCGAGTTTGCAAACAGATACTTAGGCCATAGTATTCACAACTATTAAGCTTCCCACACTCCAGAACGCATTCCGATGTGTGGAAATGAGAGTGCGCATTTCTGTGACCGAGTTTAGAGTACACGTAACCTTGTTTGATAAATACGTCAAATGTCTTACGGTCCCTTTTCCTACCTAGAGGTTCAATTAAGAATCAGTAAAATACGCTGTACTTATATTCACAGGAGGCTAATCCAGACTTCGTCAAAAAAGGCCGCCATTTAGACTTTCTGGACATACTACTGACCGCTAAAGATGCCGACGGTGTCGGGCTGACCGCCCAGGAGATACAGGACGAGGTGGATACGTTTACTTTTGAAGGTTTGAGTTTCGCTTATAGCTTTTATTGGGGTTTATGTCGGGTTTTTTAAACAGTTTTTCAGTTACGTCACAGGGATACAATTCCTAATCATGTCCATGGACTAATCAGTTCTGGTAATCACAAATTATATACAGTTACCCTTAAATCATATGTAGATATTCATAAACATTTATTTTGAGTATTCAAAATTATATTGGGGACCAAACATCCTATAGAGTTCACCATTTTACTTGTGGCCCCAAAATCTTATAGTATAGTCAGACTAGTCTCAACTGTCATCAAATGCAATAATACACACTTTCGCCAGTGACTTGAATAGAATTGTGTCTGGAGTACCGGGATACCTTCAAGTGACGTTTGATGTAAACGAAACGAAATTCCATTGAAACAAAAATGGGTGTGCGTGGAAGCTGTTTCTGTTTCAGTGAATATTGGACATGGAGAGGCCCCCGGCCGCATAGTCAGTAGCGATGGCATTTGTAAATCTAGGGGCCGTGAATTCGAACCCAAGTCCGGCCAACATTCTTTCTGACGTTCGACAAAGGCAATGCGACACGCGGCATTTGTCTTCCACCAATGGGCAAACAGTTTATGTAGCAATGCAGCCAATTGCTTGGAAATACTAGTATGTGAGTACTCGTGAGAGAAAGCCAGGATACGTGTACATGAATAGGTGAACTGGCCGTCGTGATATGACTGGAATAATGTTTAAAGCGGCATTGAACCCTTATCAGCCATACATTGAACTCAAGGTCGGAATGCATAACAAGAACAGATTTTTTTTAATTGAACAGATGACCTCGTTATAAGAGCCATCCTGCGAGAAAACCACGTTATGGACTTTGCGTAAAGTATCGACCCGGATCAATCTAAGCATGCCGCGCAGGCTTACCCAGATAGACACTTGTCGGTCCGGGTCAGACTGCGCGGACTGCACAGGCTGATATGGGTCGATACTGTACCGATGTTTTTCCTCGCGGGGCTGCTCATAACTGAAATACTATTGACAACGTCGGTAATCCCGAATCAATAGCATCGCAATTTCGCCTGACATGATTATAATGTATAATACAGGTCACGATACTACAGCCTCCGCCATCAGTTGGTCTATCCATGCCCTCGGAAAGTATCCGGATATACAAGCTAAAGTGTATCAGGACGTGTGTCAAGTAATGGGAGACAACTCGGAGGTTCAGATGTATGTTATTTCTACCCAACATGTAGATGTAATCGACTTTCGAATTCATAATGGGACAATCAGAAATTGTTGATACTGAGCAATTCCACCGCTTGCAGATTTTTCTTTTTAACCCTATTTAAACATAATATTGTCATTTATAGAAATGTTCCATATTTCTGCTTAGTTGTTGCAAAGTCGTACGCTGCAGATGTGTTGCTTTTAGAAAAGGTTAGTATTTTATTCCGAATCTCGTCTCCTCCTTTGCAGAATAAACATATTGTATGAAGAGGAAATGCAACCTTCGCGTATTTGGTACACATTTAGAATAACAATCTAAAAGCGCATTTGGCAAAATGATTCAAATGGATACCGCTTTACAGAAGTGTTTGTATATCACTGGATAATCATTATATTAGTTATCCTAATTTCCCCTTTAATTAGTTCGAAGCTCATCTCGATCAGTATTCTTTCCGACGTTTGACAAAAGTAAAGCGACACATTTTATGTAGAAAAAGCACCCAGTTGCTTGGAAATACTACTGTAATGTGTACACGTGTGTTAAAGCCAGCACACGCATGTGTAGGTAAACAAACTGGACGCCGAAACTGAAAATTACTATTAATTTAGTCAGTTAGATTTACTGTTGCATTGCATACTCGGGTTCATATCCGTCTGTTACGTTATGGCCAGGATCATCCCTGTGTAGCAACAAGCCAAACAGGCATATCGGTAGCAAAGCTTTGACGAGAACCCCGACCAATAAACGTTTCGAATTTCAATTTACTTCCGAAAATCCGAAGGCATCAACAGAGAGTTTTGTTTGATTCGAAATCACGTATTATATTTTCAGGGAAGACCTACCAAAATTTCAATACTTGCCTTTATTTATAAAGGAAGTGTTGCGATTTTTCAGTCCGGTTCCCAACATTTCACGACGTCACACCAAACCAGTCTGGATAGACGGTATCGAGATACCAACTGGAGCCCGTGTTGACATCAACATATATGCAATGCATCATAATGAAGAAGTTTGGCCAAATCACCACGTAAGCATTGTTTATGAGGCTGTAGGGATTAACTCGCATAAAATGTTCGAATATGTGAGATTCAGGAACGAATTGTGTGGCAAATTATATAGAGTTGTTCCTTTTTAAAACAAGAAATTATTCTCATATAGCATTCGAGAATCATAATAAAATATCACAATTCAAACCCGTAAGAGTTACGTTGAATGACACAGATCAATTGTTGACATGCCCTGCGTTCAGGACAACAGTTTGATACCTCACGGTCAATGAAATTACAGCTTATATAAAGTAGCTGTAATTTAATTGGTTGATTGGCAATCGTGAGCTAACAAACTGTTTCACAACACGCAGGGCGGATATGACATTTTAGAATCGTCTTAACCCTTTCCCACATACAGCAAATCTGTAGCAGACGACTTTGAAAATGTCTACTTAAAAACATTGAAAATCTCTATAATTGTAGGTATAATGACTGAACAAAATTAAAAACATTGTGGCAAAAGGAGAAATTGCTTGTCTTGAGCAATTTTTCCTTATCTTACGTTTTTTTGTAAAAGTTGTCTGCTGCAGATGCGAATAAGTAAACTATGATGGCGCAATCACATAATTATATCATGATATCTATGTCCCATTCTCTTTGTATACAGCTCTTTGACCCGGACAGATTTAACGACCTGCAGAGGGACGAGTCAAATTTGTATGGATTTATTCCGTTCTCCGCGGGCTCCAGGTAATTCACATTTAAGCTAATATATCAGCCCGATTTATTTATAACGTCTTCAGCGAAAGTTACTGCGCTCCTTGGCGCTCAGGGTTGCGGGGTCAGCATAACGACTGACTGGCTGGTGTCAGGATAAATGGACGTCAGCATTACGACTGACTGGCTGGTGTCAGGATAAATGGACGTAACTTACTCGCGAAACGACGTGATAACACTGAAACAAATAATCAATCAATTAGGAAGGGTTCAAAAATATCATCACGTATCATGCTCGAACATTTTAAATTGTTTCAGAGTCCGAGCATAGCAGTTGTCAAGCTTATGCACACATAACAGCAGGGTATACCAATTTGGTGCTACAATGGACTTGCGATAACTTGAATATACCGTTCAACTCTAAACTTTTCCTGAAACGGGTCCTTCTTTTGAAAGCATAGCAGGAACAATTCTGATTGCAAGAGTATAAGACATCATTTGTTATAACCTTTTCAAACATACATAAAAAAAAAGCAGAAGATAACTTTGAAAACATATAGTCAAAAATATGAAAATCTTTTGACACAATGTTTTCTAAAGTCGTATGTTAGAAAAGTGTCAAACTGCAATTGGGAAATGGTTAATCAATCAAAATAAATTCCACATTTGTAATGACAAAACAATCGTTGTTTTTATTCACAGGAACTGTATAGGACAGCACTTTGCTCTGAATGAGGTCAAGATTACGATCGCAAAAGTTGTGAAAAGGTAAGTTCAAAGTTAATCATATGGTTAACAGTTGAACCGTGCTCTTTTTAAAAGCAGACATTCAACGGAATTAGAAAAAATAACCGCCGCTCCAGATTTGTCATTGTTACTTTGAATAGTATTTAACGACATTATCGATATTATAATCCCCTCGCAACGAGGTCGTCGGGATATAGGTATCCACCCGTACGTATGTACGTGCCCTAACGATGTCATTGCTTTGGCGACTCCATTTCCTATCCGAAACTTAACGCGTATGTTCACAAGCATCACCTCTTGTGCGAGTTCCCGTTTCATTGAACTATGACGAAGGTCAAGGACAGTCCCAATGACGTCATCACACACGCGACTTTATTTTTTATCTGATTGTTTTGATACTTAATTAACACATATGTTCACAAGTATCATCGACCTAGGTCAAAGGTCAATTTTACTTAATCTTCGTTTTAACACTTTTATTTTTGGACGGAATTATTTCATACTTCATACATAGGTGCCAATGAATGGGTTCGCGTTTCACAGGGCAAGCTTACAGTGACGTTAATACATGTGTACGTACGACGCTGTGATATTGTTGTTTCAGTTACATAACGGCATAACCGGTAAACCTATCGGTACTGCTGGTAACCTTATTCTGACACTAGCCCATCAGTCGTAATGTTATCTCCGTAAAAATGATCGCCACGGAGGAAGGCCGGCTATCTCCGTAACCATGATTGCCAAGAAGCATGTGGTATGACCCTACCTGTCAACCAATCACAGTGCATTGGCGACAGGTGTTAATCCAGATCACCTTGTGCCACCGCTCTGTTCGTTTTCAAGTCAAAGAAGCATTTGAGAAGCTTCTGACATGCAGTAACACTTAGATCACCTTCTCTCTCTTTTTTATTTCTCTCATACTTTGATTATAGAGATCAATTGCTCTAAATTTTTAACTGTCGATATTTGTGAATGCATGTTGTTATTTTATTACAGGTTTGAATTCAGTGTTGAAGATCTGGAAGAGCCCGTCTTGTTGCCTGACTTAATAATGAGATCGGTTACTGGTGTACAGATAAAATTAAAGAAGCGCGAATAAACCGTGCGATGGTGTTAACGCTTTCCACATGCAAGCGCGCGTTGACGCCTCAGCAGAAGACCCTCACGTGACTTAAAAAAGAAAATATCAGATTCAAAATAACCGTGAATGACAGTATTAACAATTCTGCAACAGACGACTTTGAACATATTTCGTCAAAAGATAGAAAATATCTATAATTAAATGGATAACCTATGACTCAAAGTGGAAAACATTGTGTCAAAAGGAGAAATTGCATGTTTTGTGCAATTTCTTCTTTTGTCACTATGTTTTCAAAA
>JAUELF010235612.1:0-13084 GCA_031471495.1 Clinocardium nuttallii
TATCCTGGTGTGTATTTGTTTGTTTCCTGGTGTACATTTGTTTGTATCCTGGTGTGTATTTGTTTGTTTCCTGGTGTACATTTGTTTGTTTCCTGGTGTGTATTTGTGCAATTATGAGCAATTTTCCCACTTGCCAAAGTGTTTTCATGAGTCGTCTGCTGTAGATGCTTCAATACTTGTCTATATGTAGGAAATAGTTAAAGCAGGTCGGGATCTGAATCGAATGGTATGAAGCACTTGAATTGACCTTATAAGTAGATAAACAGTTTTACTCTACTACATAGTCAACCCTTGCCAACAAACAACACTCTGCAGCTGAGGACTTTGAAAACATCTAGACAAAATATAGAAAATCTCTTTAAATGAATGTGTTATTAAGATTTTAAAAGACGACAAATGTCGTCTGCTGCAAAGGCGTCAGAAAGCGTCTGTAAGTAAGAAAGGATTAACCCTTGTCTTCACGCAGCTCGATTTTGACGCATAAACAGCAGCAGACTTTTGAAATTATTGTACCATTACGTTAAAAAAATATATATCATATTGTAACAAAGTTTTCAAGATTGTTTATTAATTATACATTCAGTTATTAACATGTTAGAGATATATGAGTGCTTAGAAATAGTTTATGTCGTACGCTGTATGCGAACATTAAGCATGCAAAGACTCCGTACGTAAATGGTGTTGTTGTTGTTTAGGTCGTTCAAAGAGTGTTTTGGGCATTGTGGTAAACGCTTGTCTCCTTACTAAACACACGCAGTTCGCCAGTGGAAACATGGCTAAGTGACTAGTCGCCGGTAAGCCACTTTAGACCCTTATCGTATACATCGCAGGAAGATATTAGAACATCGGAATAACTGCTTCATAACCTTTGAGACATTGTAGCCAGCGTCAAAACTTACAGTGAGACAAAAACAGCTTCAAATCGTCTGGGATGTATTGCCATTGAAAACCCAGATTTGACTGTGTATATGTGCTACATTATTCGCAATACGCTAGATTTGTACAACATTCTACTTTATTTAAATCGTTCAAAAGTCTTGTTTATCACCATTGGCAGCGGAAGGATCTAAATATAATCGGAAATGCAATACCGGAAGTTAATACTTACAGACTGCGCACGTGCCGCAGACCTTTAAAGTCGTCGGCTCGAATCGCCGTTATCTCATTTCCTTGTAAGTCTCTGAAAGTATAAATAAATAGATTACATTAGTTATAGTATGCTTTACAGCAATTATTGAAATTGTTGCGAAAATAAATGGAAAGACAAGCTCACGACCGTTAACGATGATAGTTAATACTATAAAGGTAGTTCGCTATGGCGTGTGCTCGGGTATCGAACTCTGAACCTCTAGCGTTAAATCTCGAGTTTAATACTCAATAATCGTTGATAGAAACATATGGATTGTCAAATAAGTCAGATAGACAAGGATGAACTAGACTCATTTAGAGGTTATATACTGAAACATTGAGAGAAAATTGCGAGCATTAAACGGAATATATTTTAGCCGTTTCACGAGAAAACCAACATTATGTATCGACCAATTGCGCAGGCTAATCCGAGCCGACGCATTCCGTCTCAGGGGTAAAGAGGTATAGAGTAATTATTCCTGTCTGGTTTAGCCTGAGCAGCAAGCTTAATCTGATCTGGGTCGATACTTTTTTCGCAGATTCCACAATGTTGGTTTTCTCGTGGAAGGGTTCATTTATAAAAGTTGTGGTTATCTGTATATCGATGTTTACAGTCGGTTTAACCTTTATTCTGCTGAATTACGGAAAAGTAGGAATTTATTTTTGCACATTTATTGAGTATCCTTTGATTCTGATTCACAAAAGACTAGGGAACAGATTTGACCATGATTAGCCTATATACATGTGCAGGCTTATCTTTGTCTGTATGGTTTGCAAAAGGTGTTTAAAGTCATTTACAGAAAGGTGACCAATTTTGTTTGAACTCACGTATCGTGGAATATGTTGATTTCAGAAAGGGCAACTGACATGTGCCAGTTAAATTAACCCTATCCCTCATACATACGCTTTTTGACGCCTCTGCAGCAGACAGCTTTTTGAGAACATAGTGACAAAAGGGGAAATTGCACAATTTCTCCTTTTGACACAATGTTTTCAACTTTTAGTGATTTTCTATTTTTGACAACATATGTCGTCCGCTGCAGGATTGTAGTATGAGCGAAAGAGTTAACAGATGTGCCAAACAATATTGAGGTTATGGCTATAGGCTATTGTGAGTTTGTACATTATGCTATATACTAGTACATATGTCGAGATGTAGAAACTTATAAATAAACGTTACAGCTATTGGCATGTACAAAACAACGGTCTACATTTGACCGGTGATTGATCTATACCTATTAATTAGATTTGACATAGTGTACATGTATAAGCAATGCGTTTGACACTTGTACATGTACATGATATTTTAAGATGGAAAACATTTCAGGGAATTTTCAGAAAAGCTACGCACAGGGGTATGTTATTTGAAGAAAATTGAAAATATATTGTGTCAGAGACATATACTTATTTATATGTCTCTGATTTTGTCAGTGAGGAGAAGACGTTTGACATCAATAACTCGCTTTTTCATAATGTTTACGATAATCAAAGTTATGAAAACTGTTGTGTAAGGTATTAATAACCGAAAAGGACTGTTCAGATATATATAACTATGAACATTTATTATAACGTATTAAAGCTAGCTTTATTCGCCGACTGTATTGTTCATAGTCATCATCTACACATGTAAAGAACAACATGTATAGGAGCGTTTTGTTATGCTATAAAGTCCTTATTTGATCTCCTAAACATATGCTGTGGGTACTCAAAAGAAGTGAGACGATTCTTTTGAGTACCCACAACATAGTTTTTAATGAGCATATAGAGAGATATTATATAGGAACGGCCTAGTTATGCCTCATTATCTAGTCATCTGTTTTGTCACTCCTCCCTTTTCGTCCTATTCCCATTGATTGTCATATAAGATTACCCGGACAACTTCATGTATGTGTTCCCTCGTTTATTACCAATAATCATTTGTCTATTAGAGACAGAAAATCCATCTATCTGTTCTGTTCGGCAATTTGATACGTTGACAGTTGACAATATATTGGATGTCGAGAGAAACCGCTAAAAATCTTAATTAACTTACGCTAAATATAACACCCAATCTTCGCTCTAATCATTTATGACATCTACGTTCCCTTGACGTATAGCTTGTTCGAAGGTAGAAATATGTTCCCGTTGTAAATTCATGCCATAACGACTTATTACAAGTTGGTACATAACATGTAGAATGACAGTGCATGTTCTGGTGCGACTATACAGATGCACATGTCGCCTGAATCATCACTGACCAAATTGCAAGATGCGGCTCAAACAAAATCTTGAATGGCTTAAAACACTGCTGGGTAAATTTGTGAAAAATGTTCAATTTTGACAGTGAAATATGCATGCATAGTTACACCTGTACGGCTTTGTACATTATGAATGATTGCGTTTTTACATTGATTGTTTGTGTTTCATATATATAATTTAACGGTTCAGGTGTTCTTAGAACCCTGTCACACATGGAGACGCACTTTAATACAGTCGCGGAAATGCGAATGTTGCCACAATGTTTTCAACACTATATATTAAACAGACTCTATTTTTTTTTAGATATTTTCTATATATTATTGTGGCAAAAGGAGAAATATTTCATTTTCCCCCCTTTTGCCACAATAGTTTCACCTGTATCCATTACATACACTTTTAATTGTAGAGATTTTCCAAACTAAATTGTGCACAAACGTTTTCAAATTCGACTATTGTAGATATGCTGAAATGGATTAAAGGTTTCGTCTACAATGACATTGACAAAATTATTGCCGTTCAAATAATAGTCCTTTTGCAACATTACACCCCTTTCCGTTAAACACATTTCTAATAGATTTTAATTGATACAATAACAATATAGAATTTCAACACGTTCTCTTTAATTTATTGACATTCGATTTTTCGGTAATTAAAGGGTCACTATTTATTGGCCTAATTATCTATACTAGTTGAAATTAATTCATAATGGTGTCATTTCAAAAAGAGTCGTGGAATGAAAATAAGATTTCAATTTCAATTTTATTTTGATTTATTATTGTTGAATTTGTCTGATATCAGTATCTATGGCAGGTAGCTTGTTCTGTTATTAGTTGGGTTGTTTCAAGTTTACGAGATATACATGTTATGTTGTTGTTGGATTCACTCACGACAGCAAGCGTAACAGTCAATTGAACGCTATACAGGTAAATGGTTAAGGCGATGATAACCCTTTCCCACATACAGATGCACCTGTAGCAAACGTCTTCCCGAAACATTGTGAGAAAAGGATGCTCATAAAGAGTAATTCCTCCATTTGTCATAATATTTTCTCCCGATTTAATCAAAATCGGCTGTCGTACATTGATTGTTGTATGAGGTAACAACGTTCAGTGCAATGCAATAATCAGATATCTTTAGTATTATTTAACATTCTCGCACACACCTTGTATATAATATAAGTTCATGAATGAAAGTAAAACTACTCGATCTCTGCAGACTCCCCGGCGCTGTTGAAATCTTCTTACCGGATTATTAAAAATCATTAATTTGTTCATTTTAAGAGTCTACCGTCTCCACACATTGTTACAGAAACTACGTTTAAAGTTTTTATTTCTCCCTTAATCCCCTCCCTTACGTAGACGCCCTTACAGTAGATAATGTTAGACGTTGAGATGTGTTTACAGCAGAAGACTTTAGATGTGTTTACAGCAGAAGACTTGAGATGTGTTTACAGCAGAAGACTTTAGATGTGTTTACAGCTGAAGACTTTAGATGTGTTTAAAGTAGAAGACTTTAGATGTGTTTATAGCAGAAGACTTTAGATGTGTTTACAGTAGAAGACTTTAGATGTGTTTACAGCAGAATCTTGAGATGTGTTTAAAGTAGAAGACTTTAGATGTGTTTACAGCAGAAGACTTGAGATGTGTTTATAGCAGAAGACTTTAGATGTGTTTACAGCAACCTAAAAGTGGGCAAATGAGATATAAGTTTTCAAAATCGGGCTACCTCTCCTTTTCCCATAATGTGTTTACTCTGTATTGCAAAACATGTATTTCTTCCATTTAACATCTACTTTAGACGCAGTTTCAGCGGACGATGTAAAAGAGAAATTTGTGCAAATGAATACTTGTCAAAACCGAGTATATTTGTAATTTATTCATCTTCTGTTTTAACACTGTATTTAACGCCATATGGTTCGTCCAATGAGTGCTCGTATATGTATATAAATACATCATTTACTTCTGCTGTTTAAACAGCAGACGACTTTTAGCACATCTAATTAGGTAGAACGATCAATTCTTGTCCAACAATGTTTTAATTCGGTATTAAAATACATGTAGTTTGTCCAACTTTCATATCTATTTTCCCTGATGTTCCAAAGGAGACGTCATTCAGAGAAAATCAAAATTATGGACTCTGCGTATTGCATCGATCCAGATCAGCCTGCGCGCAATCCGCGCAGGCTTATCCGGGCCGACACATTATATATCAGGTGTGTAGAGGTATAGAGTAATGATTCGTGAAACAGAAACACAGGAAGCGAAAAGTGTCGATACTTTACGCAGAGTCCACATTGTTGGGTTTTTCTCGGAACGGGTAACATTATGATTTAAAACATTAACCTCATGTTCCGAAACAGTTTCCTTAATCTACATAATCAATTTAAGGCAGAACGACCTGAAACCTTTGTGTAATATGAACGACTTTTAATCCACTTGTTTTAAGCCACATTGTGTGAACAGTGGAATCTACTAAAATCAAGCAACGACTCATTTACACACATTGTCTCGACGTTCTTTATAATTTATAATTGTTAAGCTCTTTATTGATACAATATCTCTTTCATGATAATAATATCAGGCGAGTAAAGGGATAAAATATTAGGTAAAGGGTTAAATTAGCTCATGAAGTATTTAGCTAATGAGTTGTTCTTTTCTCCCGATAAGACGTTAAAAACAAGCAAACTTTCTATATATAGGTAATACATGATAGGTATAAACTCAGATATACGTCTGCTGTGGGAATTGAATGTGACCGTTTACCTGTTTTCACCTGTATACAGACGTCCGATTTGAAAATATCAGACGGGAGAAAAATATATGTTGCAAATTGGAAGGATCATTATGATATGATGGTATATTCTGGAAAGAGCATGAAATGCTGGTTTTGAGTAATTTGTTCTGTCCACATAACGTTTTTAAAAATCGTTATATTATAGAGACGAGAACATGCGTATGATTCGGAGAAAAGGTTAACCCTTTCCACGTACAGACGCTCATCGACCCTTCTAAAGCAGACGACCTTTGAACACATACCGACCAGTTTCTCATGTTGTCACAATGTTTTAAGCTTTACTCAATAGATGTTCTTTCTTTTAAAGAGAGTCTCAGTATGTCTGCTCTGGTTTTTTGTACGTGGGGAAGGGTTAAAACTGATCGACTGTGTAGACTGACTGACTGGTGAACTTCGTGGAAGAATTTCGTGAGAATTTCGATTTTCAGACGTGTTATAAGGATCATGACACTTAGGATTGCCAACGTATTTCGACACTTTCGCAAACTGTTGATGCGTCTGTAGTGGAGAAACGTAGTGTTTGTTACCATCGATGTAAGACCATTACCACATACAACAAATCTGCCGCAAATGAATTGGAAAACTTCTTCACAAGAAATAAGAAAATGTAAAATCTCAATAAATGAATGTATAACTATTGAATAGAGTTGAAAACATTGTGGCAAAATAAGAAATTGTTCATTGTGAGCAATTTGTCCTATTGCAACAATTATTTCAAAATTCGTTCACAGTGGGAAAGGGTTAAACTAATTTTAAAAAATAAAACCTTAAAAATGTAAATTGACAAAACCGTGTCTGGAAATAAATAAACATCCACAAAACCTTGTTTCTGAAATATATTTGTTTTCGGTTGTTTCACGTCGAAATGGTCTAAATCCATATTATTGTTAAATGGATTAGGAACAACAAATATACTGTTGATAGAGTGTAAACTGCTGACGCAATATTCTATCACAATATAAAGTATTGTTAACTGTAAGTGCGTACCTCCGCGGGCATCTATTCTTTGAAAATCCCGAAAAAGAACATTTCAATGAAAGTGATGTGTGACTTTAACACATATGAAATCTGTTCGATCCTATATCGTATACTAACTGACAGTCTATTGACACCCTATGTCTTAACATGCTTATCCAAAATGTTGTTTGTCATATATAAAAAATAAACATTTCTAAAGGTCAATATAAGGGTTTATATTAAATTAACCCTTTCCGACTTGAAAACGCATTTTGCCGCATCTGCAGCCGACGACTTTTGAAAATATTACGACAATCGATGAAATTGCTCATCATGAATGAATGAATGTATATTGTTTTATGGCGCATCGACATCTAAGGTCATTTAGCGCGCAATTATATTTGATTATTCATGATCCCTGGGTAAACAAACCAGTACTAGGCTAGAACATGTGCCTTGCCCAAGGGCACTCCACCATGACCGAATTGCCGCGACTGGGGATCGAACCAGGGACACCCTGTTTCGAAATCCCCGAGGCCAACCACCCGACCCCGGCGGATTCCTTTGCTCATCATGAGCAAATTCAAATTGTGTCACCTTGTTTTTAAATTCATTCAATAATGAGGCTACTATTTAATAAGATTTTCTGTAACTTTACTTTGATATTTTCATATTCGTCTGGTAAAGATAATGTGGTTAACATTCAACATCAATCTTATTTTTGCTGCATACTTGTTGTGTGTGTGAACAATGTAAAACATTTTTTTAAAAAAGCATATTCTAAGGAACGTGTTTTAAATATGTTCAAAGTACATATGGATCGTTGAAACATAGCCATACCCTACATACAGACACATTCAAAGCAGACAACTTTTGAAATCAAAGGGATCAATTGCTCCATTTGCCGTAATGGTTTAAATGTTAACAGTACCATTTTAGAGACTTTCTACAGGTTTGCCGTGATGTCCTTAACATCGTATGGTGCCGATTTGCCGTGTGTGGGAAAGGGGAGGCGTAACACATGCATGGATTTTTGACGAGTACATAGTTCATCCATATGATATTATATTTTAGTTGATACTGCTATTAAGACTACTTTTCGTTAACATTGGTATCACCTTCAAATGGCCTCTGCGTAATGTCCGCGCAGACTGATCTGGTGCGACACATTCCGCCTCAGTGGGTTAGAGGTATAGAGTTATGATGCCTGAAACAGAAAATCCGCAGGACGCGAACAGTGTCTATCCGGGTTAGCCTGCGCGAAATGCTTAGGCTGATCCGATACTTTACGCAGAGTCCACAATGTTGGTTTTTATCGCGGGACGGTTCAATTGTTTACACCTTGCCATTCACCATGAAATGTTCTTTTATATCTGTTACTTTGATGTAAACAAACATTTAAACCCATTTAACACTTTAATCGAGCATGCACATTTCTGAACTCTTCAAATGGTTCAACATCTCAGCGTCAATCGCTTGATAAAACACATTGAACGGAATATTGTAACGAACAGATACGGAAATGAATATATATTTTAATATACATCGACTATCATTCATCCGTACATACAAAAGGTCAATTGATATTTAATATTTGGAATTACGAAAGACTGTGAAAAGGAGTAAAGAGCAATGATTTGATGAAAACAAACGAGCTTATTCAAACAAAAAAGGGTCCTGTTGCATCCGTGAAAAGCCCCCCTGGCGAACCTACGCATGCGCAGTCTTTCGGTGCCATAATTGTCAGTTTACATTTAGTATAGACATGCGCGTAGCTCCTGGTACAATACTAGAATTTTAGTTCCAAAGATTTCACTCTCGAACAGAATTTCGCGATGTAAAGACAGGTTTGCAAAATAGCGCCTTTTCGCCCAACGTGGATTTGAACATTAACGTGAAATGGACGGCAATAATGTGAAACCCTTAATTGTATTGAACCAGTCAAACGGGTCACGAAAAGACGATGAAAAATAATTCATTTTATTTCTCTTCAACATTTGGTTGTAATGTCAAACAGAAATATGAATTGCAATTCGCAATTGAGTCAAGAATCACTGTAAAATGCAATTCAGACACATTTCAAACAAAAAAAAATCATCTATTTTTTTAATTTGTTTTAAGAAGTAAACAAATGTTAACAAAAGTAACCATATTTTGTGTAAGAAACCCTTAGCTTCCACTGCACATAGACAACCAAAGCAATACAAACCATGAGACATTTCGAATATTTAACTCTCGGAAGGTAATTAATTGATGGTAAAAAGGAATAACGACTTTTACACGCGTGTTTAAACGATATCGAATGGATGTAGTATTACTATTGATGTCAATTGGTTCGTATTTTACGCCACTTTCAACCATGTTTTAGTCACTACAAGGCGTTTCCTGGGTACGTAACCAGTACTACTGGTCCAATTATCCTGACACCAGCCAGTCAGTCGTAATGCTAACCCTACAACCATAAGCGCCAATGAGAGTAGTCATTACTACTATTGATGTTTCGGTGCCAGGATTTTACCGGTAATACTGGTAAGTTACTCTGGAAATGCCTTCATATAACGAAAATACTGGTAAGTTACTCTGGAAGTGCCTTCATATAACGAAAATACTGGTAAGTTACTCTGGAAGTGCCTTCATATAACGAAAATACTGTCGAACCCGGCGAAGAACAACATTCAATCTCGATCCTTTCACATCCAGTATCAAGGAAAGATAAGTGTGCACCTGGCACGTAACAAGCTGTATACACAATAGACAGTATCTATATATCTAGAAACAAACACTAAGAGTGAAAATATTGTGATAGTCACCACACTGTCTCTTTACATAGAACACTTACATGCTAGGTTGTGAGTGTGTTCAATTTCCCTTTACATAGAACACTTATATGCTAGGTTGTGAGTGTGTTCAATTTCCCTTTACATAGAACACTTATATGCTAGGTTGTGAGTGTGTTCAATTTGCCTTTACATAGAACACTTATATGCTAGGTTGTGAGTGTGTTCAATTTCATTTTGTGCACATATTACTCATAAGTTTTCGACTTTCTTGGATTTTAATTCTATTTTGATAGGTAATTATCATACGAAGCGTTGATACCATGTAAATGCATGGTTTTAATTTAGATCAGCTATTGGTTTACATACTCAAATGTTACTGGATAAAATGGTAGAACATCTATACATCTGGACAAACTTCTTGAACGTTGAGACAGAGAACAAAACATTCAGAGAGAAAATTATATTACATAATGTGAACATGTTTATCTGTGGTGTCTTCCCTCCCCATGTCTTGTACAGAAATGCACCTCTAATGATACATTCGTGTTGGTCGTAGACAGCATGGTATGGCGAAGCTTTTTCATAGCAACACCTTGCGGATGCAAAAACATGCATCTGTTCTAGAAGCGTCGCCCTATGGAGGTTTATCCATTCCTTGATATAAGCAAATGTTGACACCTCTGTAGGAGACAACTTAATGGCGCATACAAACCATTTTCCACTAACCCACAATGTTTCCCCACAGAATTTCGAATAATGCATAAATGTCCACGTATTCCTGTCATCAGATATGGAACAAAAAGTGTGTTGTTCTATAGAAGTTGTTCTCTACAGAGATGCCTGTTAGAGAGGTTACACTGACTATAGACATTCTGTTCAATCATTAACCTATTCCCATGTACAGCACAGCAGACGACTTTGAGAACATTAAGTCAAAACTATGGAAACTCTCTATACACGAAATACCAATTATCAAATGAAGTTGTAAAAAACCGTTGTGGTAAATAGAGAAATTACTCATCATGAATAATGTCTACATTTGCAACAATGTTTCAAACGTCATCTGATGCAGACGTGCCTGGAAAGGTTTAAAAAACATGAACTAAATGAAAGTACATTTGTAAGTGGACTTTATACAACCGGTTTCGGTTTAGATTCCATCTCGCGACGTATTTCCTTGCTAAGTACTGGTTTGTTTACCAAGTGAACTGTCACCGTGATATAACTAAAATATTGTTGCAAACGGCCTTAAACACAAATAAAAAAAACCAGCAAAACGTGTGTAACCACATCTAGTTACAACCGTTTTTCATGAATACATGTATGTCTATTTATTTGTTTACCGAAATAGGGTCTGTTAAAGTGACTCTCAAATCGAATTGATACAGCCTAAGTACTATAAAAAGGACTATTGACGGAGCCATTGTTTAATATCTGTGATCAGTACGTGACTGCAACATCTGAAAGGGGATTCGTTGATAGGAGCTGATAGAAAACACAATGAATATACTGATTATCCCTGATTGACGCATTATGCATCTACAGCAGAAACCCTTTAAGAAAACATTATGGCAAGAGGTGACTCTTTTTTCAAAATGAGCATATTCTCCTTTAGTCACATTGTTTAGAACTGTAATCAATATACTTTTATTGGAAGATCATTTCTACAATTTTGATTTGATGTCTTCGAAATCGTCTGCTCGAGTTTGGTTGTAAGTGGGAGATTAAAGGGTTGTTCTTGATAACATTATCGTTTCGAATAAAAGACACGGCATAGCATATAATTGACGTTATTAAAGTGTTAATCCCTTCCATATTAGAAGATAACTCTCAACAAAATGGAAATATGGCAAATTTTATCACAACAAGCAATGTCTCCTTTCCTTGCAAGTGTTGAGGTCTTTTATGAGATTCTACAAATATTTCATATGATTTTTTCTGGGATCTTTTCGAAGCATGTCACTTCGAGTAAATCATTTGGGGCTCTTTGAAATTCAATTAGATTGATTGATTTGGGTTTAATGACGTTTTTAACAGTTGTTCAGTCATATCACGGCGGCCAGTTCACCTACTCATGTATTTCTTGGTTTTCGCACACCAGTACTCCACACAACAATCTTCCCAAGCAACTGGTTGCTTTTCCACATAGACTTAGCCCATTGGTGGAAGACGAATGACGCATGTCGCATTGAATTTTGATGTCCTATTGAACGGTCTATACGTCCACCATCGGGACAAACCTGTAATTTCTGAAGGTGCGTTAATTTATTGAGCGGTTTGAAAGAGACACATTTAGAAAAGAGAAAAGAAACACATAAAAAACACCATGACATTGTATGATGTTATTCCGTGTTTGGGCCGGGTCCGTTGTGGGCTAGTTTAGGTAGGGAGTATGTGTTGAATAATTAAACGAATGTTCAGTTCATCCCGTGAAAGAGATCTGTTTCTCTTTGAAAGTATCGTATTGTAGGTTCGACAGCCGTACTGAACGCCTTTGATACTACGTGATGCGAAAAAACAAAGCGTGCCGTGTCGTGTTAAAATGTATTTGTTAACCTTTCTCCACATGCAACCAATCGGCAGAAGACACCTTTGATAACATTGGGTCAAGAAACGGAAACGTTTTATTAATGGAAGAACAATTATTGAATCAATTTGAATACATTGTCATTGTGGCAAAAGGAGAAATTAGGTCTGATGCCAACTTATATCAAGTTAATATATATTAAACTTTTAAACGTCATTTCAGTATAGCCCTATTAAAATGACAAATTTAAGAAACCATGATGATGTAAAAAAAGCACCAGCGCATTCATTATTTGTTTTGTTGATATATTTTAAAAAAAGGGGCAATATATTTTAATACAAAGATGTGTTAATCCCCCTGTTCCACTCAGAGCAAATCTTCAGAAGACAACTTTGACACCAAAAATATTGAAAATCTCTAAAAAATGAAGGTATATAATTACCGATAAAAATTTGGAATATTTCGGCAAAAGGAGAAATTGCTCGACATAATGTTTTCAAAAAAACTCTTCTGCAGCAGAGGCATTGGAAAGCGTCTGTACGTGGAGAAAGGTCAAATGTGGAAAGGATTAATAGAAAGATGAATATTTATTTTATGCCTATCGATGGATTATAGAGATATCTCAGTGAAATAGAAACCGGTAATCCACTTTTTGAAACAG
>JAUELF010235623.1:0-13084 GCA_031471495.1 Clinocardium nuttallii
AAATAACATTCAATATGGTAAATTTGCAATTCACAGAAAAAAATCGACTTGATTTTTATCTCAGTATTAACGTTTAACAGTGACATGCAACATGTCTAACACGGACTCTGTTTGTCCTCGTAAATAAGTCAAAGTCACATAAATGCGGGTCAAAAAAAAGAAACTGAAATACTTAAAAATCTGATTATTTATTTCATGTTAGATGTGTCATAACAAAGGGTCTTAAACCAAATACATTTGTAATATGTTCCAGACATTTAAAATTGTTTTTTTCGACTAACAAGTCAAATACCATTCAGTACTGAATAAAATATTGTCATATGACCGTTTTATTTCACCTATCACAGTATCAACAGACCATGAGGGGAAACATCCAACCAAGCAGACGAAAATATAGATAAAATATTTCGTACCCAATTCTCTCTTTCAGCTTTCATTATGAAAAGATGGAATATGATATGTGTAGCTAAAATCCATATGTGTACTTTAACACGTGTCTGGTCGAAAATTGGATAATACTCAGCTCTGAAGTAGTCAGAGCGTAAGACTGGTTATAGTTCAACACCAGTTTTCAATAGTTTCTCAATTATGTCACAACGGCACCTACCTACCTCTATGTGTTCAGGCTTCTTTCACACATGTTCCATCACACAATCATCAAAGTTTTCGTTCCACGTAAACTTTTGAATGGTGAGAAAGGAATACTGCTAGTCACAATAAAGTTTGTCAATCTCGGAATGAGTTGCGATCGTTAAACGAAAATCTTCTATTGATTTATTATTATTGAGTGCAAATTACCCGCTTTCAGTCTTTACACAGAACTAGAAATAACAATAACATATGTTATCTTATATTCTCAGCTTTCAGCATTTACACAGAACAAGAAATATCAGTAACATTTCTTATTTTATATTGACCGCTTTCAGCCTTTTCACAGATGAGGAAATACCATTTACATTTTTATATTTTTTGACCCGTACTCAGCCTTTACACAGATAAAGAAATAACATTAACAAAGACATCTAAGCTATTGAACGAGGACCCTGTTACCATCTTCCAGACACCAATATTCAATATTCAAAACTTTCCACCAGTTATTCTGACCGTCAACTATTCAAGCCAGGCTAATATTGAACTCACATCTTCCACTAGAAATGCTACCAGTTATTCAGGAGAATTTGAACTGTCTGGGCATACAGCCATTTGTAAGTAAATCATAATCACAATAATATAAGTTTACATAATTTCGTTTCCTTAATCAGGCACTTATAATCGTCGTATGTTTCGAAAACAGCAGTCCGGCGTTCAGTCTAAAAGTTGTGTGCCTTTTAGATCACGGGTTGCCACATTTATATCGACTACAACAATGTAGCTCAATATTGCCGTTGACGCTGAATGAGTGAATACACACTGATCTAACATTTTTAAAGGCATATACCTTTCCAAGTGAACTTAATATAATTGTAATCCGTTACATTGCTCATATTGCTGTTTGTTAATTATAAGCACATCGTAATTCATTTCAGCTCAAAGGTAAGACATTGAAATCCGTTACTTTTTCACATTCCTTTCATTACTTACTTTATATGTATTAACGTCAATTTAAAGTTCAGCTGTATTTATTGCTGGTCAAATTTAGGGAATCGTATCCGCTATTATGTTCACAGTCGTACTCTGTTCAACCTTATAGTTATATGATCGTAAACTTAATAGCCCACATTTATTTATTCCAGCTCAAAATTATGAGATTGGTAAACCTGGTCAGAATGACGTATCGGTGTACAACTGGACGACCTTATCAACACAGCAGAATCTGGATACAAATTATACTCTGAACGCAACGTTCGCTTTCTTCCAAAACATGACGATATCACCAGCGATATCATGGGCCCAGAAGGATGTAGATATGAAACTTGGACCTCCAATAAAAATAAGGTACTATATGTGCGGTGCTTTGCGCAAAAACATTCGGTTCTGTACTGTTCTCAAATTGACCTCTGTAAAGCATTTTTGAACCGTTCCGCGAAATAACCAACATTGCGGACTTTGCGTAAAGTATCGACCCGGATCAGCCTAAGTATGCCGCGCAGGCTTATCCGGACAGACACTTTTCGCCTCATGTGGATTTTCTGTTTCGGATATCATTACTCTATACTCTATCCCCATGATACGGAATGTGTCGGCCCGGATTAGATACAAATTCTCGTGGAATGGCTCATGTATTTATGCTGGTTGAAGCCTGATTCTTCACTGAGAACAGATACACACATGCATCCGTTTGAGCCACGCTCCCAACAACGACATTCATTCGAATATTTTGAAAATAATTGCAATTCCAAGTTTAAAGGTTACTGTATCGTTCGGTTTTTGTTTTGGTTCAAATCATCTCAATTGTCCCCATGGAAACCAGAACGACTAGATGGCGAACAGGGGAGATCACTGGGCGAACGAGTAGACAAATACGTATACCACCGTAATTCTTTCAAATGGCAGACATCTACTGCATTTACAATTATGATAAATAAATAAATTAGTCGATTGATTACTTTTCAGGAATTATCTCATTTTATGAGTTAGCGAGAAGAGCTTAGTTGAACAGGCCACCGTGATTTAAGTTAATTACTGTGTATGTTATAAACGACGTTACCCTCTTATCATTCTACGTCAATGTATAGTTTAGTAAACGACCACGTGTGAATTTCCTCTTTCTATTCTAAATCAATGTATAGTTCAGTAAACGACCACGTGTGAATTTCCTCTTTCTTTATCAATGCTTAGTTCAGTATACGATCACGTGTGAATGCCATTTCTTCGTCAATGTTTATTACAGTATACGACCACGTGTGAGTGTCCTTTCTTCGTCATTGTTTATTACAGTATACGACCACGTGTGAATGTCCTGTCTACGTCAATGTTTATTACAGTATACGACCACGTGTGAATGCTCTTTCTTCGTCAATGTTTAATACAGTACACGACCACGTGTGAATGTCTTTTATACGTCAATGTGTATTAAAGTATACGATCACGTGTGAATGTTATTTATACGTCAATGTTTATTACAGTATACGACCAATTGTGAATGTCCTTTCTTCGTCAATGTTTATTTCAGTATACGACCACTTGTGAATGTCCTTTCTTCGTCATTGTCTATTACAGTATACGACCACGTGTGAATGTTCTTTCTACGTCCGACACGATATCAAGATGTAGTATAAGCACTGTGTTTGTGGATAGTAACGTGACAGTCGATGAGACAGACTTCACCCTGGATGCGTTTGGAATTCCTATATGGTGTGTTTTATATCTTAATCTCAAAGAGTATTCGATCAATAGATTTGCCTCGCTTTCAAAAAAACATTGGTAAACACTGCATACGTACTTATATTTATTTTAGTTTTGACTATACCGCCATCAACCTCGCACAGTATAGAGACCGACGTTATTAAACTTCCGATAATTATGCGATGTAGTATTGCTTTATAAATTACAATTATAATTTTTGAAAACAAAAGACATTTACGAATTTAATACACTAGACAAACGCCTAAATTGGGTACTTTGGATTTAAAACAACATAGCATGGAATAATAGACTTAATGCATACAGCACTTAGGTCAAGACTGGTCTTGAATGATCGTAATTCCTCACAACAGCTTTATATATGACCTGATCTTCATGTTAGTATTTCATTTTTATGTTAAAGCTTAATAACTGGACTAGATCAATTACTGTCGGGTTTAAATGTCGCATTGACAACGCACTTTTTATTAGTAAAATATTAAAGATGCAACGTTATCTTACAACTTGTTTCAGGAATGTTAAGATCATGAATAAGCTAGCGCGCAAGTTTAAAATGCTGGACTCAAAGTTGATGCACAGATGCAAAGCTGACTGCCATGGGTTGTTTGAACTTAAGAACACCTTATCGATGGAACAGGCGTGTGGCAACCCGTCAGGTCGCGTTGTTAAAGGAGATGACAGATTTCGACGGTAAACACATTTATTGTGGTTACATATATATATATATATATATATTAACACTTGCAAAACCAAACTCTTTTAATCAACATGTCCTACTTTAAATTTGGAAAAGGACACAGGCAATTCTTGGAATTTTGAAATAAAAATGTTGAATTGGGATGGCAACTATATAGAGCCAGTATATATATGCGCCGGCTGGCTTGGCTATATACTGAGGACACATGAATCCCCCAAATCAATTCCAGGTGCTCAACAGTTAAATACAAGGAAAGCAATTCAATAGTTTTTATTATTTAATGCCAAATTTGCCCCAAACATGTCACAACATCATGTCCCCCTGCAATACAGTGACGAGTATCGAAACAAATGTTTACACTTACTTATTATTCAGAGATAACCCATGAACGGGTTGAAATGAAGTTTTGATTAACTTAAGTCCGATGCGTTTCACACGAGATGGTATTATGTTAACCAAATGGCAGTGCTAAAATGCTTTCATAAAAACTGAAAAGCATATGCATACCAAGAATATTCATAATTCATTTTAGGCTGCATCAACTATGGGGTGATTATATCAACTTTTCGGACGCAAATGCCTCATCCGTTTCCTGTCAATATGATTCAAATATGAACAACACATGCGCAGAAAGAATTGTAACAACGGAGATGGCGTCGTCACTCACCAGACTTGCCAAATTTGTGAACGCCGAATGGCCAGATAGTAAGTGAGATAAAATAAGTGCTTAAAGTTCGTCTATTCGATTCAGAAGAATTATCAGGGTACCTGTCTGTGAGACAATATTTTTCAAGAAAACATGTAACTTGTCGGCACTCTGATTACCCATACAATAGAAGCACCAGTGGGTTAAACAATTTATAAGTACCCAAATGAAATAACGCTTCTTCAAAGTAACCGTAAAATGTATAGAAATTGTCTTCATAACAGAACTAGCGAACATATGTGCACATTATTTCAGTATTATTGAACTGTGTTGTGAACATCAACTAGAGTACTATTAGTTCCCGTATTAAAAAAATAACCTGCCGTCGCAGAAATACTTGAGGAACCAAATTGATACTACTTTACATATTTGTCTTTAAACCTTCTAAAGCTAATTATCTTCGGCAACCTTATGTCAACTTTCAATTAATGTAAAGTTATATATGTCTACAGGAAAAGTATTAATATCAAGAGGCTATGACGAAAGTGCTCCCACGACAAAGGTAACACCATTTCACGAAGCTCGGGCAGCAGATGTGTCACTGTCAAAACCAATGGCATCTTCTCCCGTTCAGTCAGAAGAAGACGAAAGTTTACTTCAAAGATTCAGCGAGCTGGCTGTGTGTTCAAAGTTTGGCCAAGTGAAGAGGAAAGACCAATCAATCAGTATATGCGTGGAGAAAGTAATAAGACCTACAGTACGCAAACGATCTTTGTTGTCAAGGAAACGGCGTTCCGGACACGTTGATCACGGAGATGTTGAAAATACTTTGAGAGAGATTGGTAAGATACAATGAGCCAACTCTGGCGATTTGGGGTATTTTTGCCTCCACCTACAATGAAGACTCATGTGAGTCTGCACATACGCTCAGACTAACCAGTGCCTTTACTTTTCGCCTGTTTATACTATAGAACCAAACAATACGATAAGTGTAATTAGACAATTTTACTCCGAATGTAACTTTAACCAGTTAACAACTGGAGCCGATTTTGTAAAGCCAATTTCAGCAGTATAGAACCAGGCCAGCCAGCACTTAGCTAAACATGCTTTTTAAACATGATCTATTACACATCAGAAGGTCGGGTTTCGTGAGGATTGAATCAAATCAGACTCGACTTTTTTAATACACGTATATTGTTACAGGGTTGTTTCAAGTCCAGCTGACGTCTAAAAAATATTACAAGTAGATATGACTATGATCAAAAGCTGCAGGCTATATCATACGTGGAAACTTAAAAAATCTTGACAGCATTGCTAAACTATGGGAAATTGTTAAACATAAAAAAGGATTATTAAATATTGTAGAAAACAGTGTGGCATAATGATAGATTGTTTATTATGGTAAATTTTCCATTTTGCTACAACATTGTCAATATAGCGGCCACATGTTTCAAAAGAACAATCACTTTCAAGTTGTATAAAGTAGTAATACGATTCATATATAGGTCATGCCCTTGATGATGTCAAGTCAAGTCTATCCGACCCACCAAGTATGGCATTACACAGTACATATCCACCCACAAAATCTTTGGAACAAGCATGTGGTGATGTTACTGGTGCTGTATCTCAGGACGACCCAGAAAGATTTAAAAGGTAGAATAGCTGTAATGATTACGCATTTACGCATTCGGTTATATATTCAACACCTTTTATTGAAAGTATTTGAATGTATATATATGACATTGTTATGACTGATTTTACTTCAAATTCACAAGATACTTGATTTAATAATCAAGTTGCGATTGGTCATTCGTCGTACACCAATGGCGTAATATGGCCCATGTCGGAAAGTAAGCAGTATCCTGCGATAAATATGACATGATTTTGAACTGGCTGGTGAAAATAAAAATCCTGATCAGATTGCGTGTATGCACATACTTGCTTACATTTGTTCATTATATACTTTTTAATACTTTTAAAACTGAGATTTTAAATTGAATTTGTTAAGATTTGCAACTGGAAAAGTCATAGCAAATTTAGTAACATTAAGATAGACGAATGAGTTGGGCAGCCAACGGTATAAAATCGTTCTCAGACGGCGCGACTCTATGCTGGTGGCACATATTTCAGAGCAAAATGTTTCTAACAGTCAATGGATAAAGCACAACAATTAAATGCTTGTTTATATTTGATATGTTTGCCTTTTTCCCATAGTTTCTTTAATAAAATATATCTATGATGCAGACTTGTTGAATACCCCCTTGACGATGTAGTATTCCTACCCGAGGGTCCAGTTAATAGTTGGTGCGGTGTTGAAACAAGGAAGTGTGGAGACTGTAATGCAGCGTCCAGTGACGTTGAAGATTATTGGTCATGGTGTGGCTCGAGGACTATGACCATGAGGCTGGCCATCAGATTAAAGCGATTGGCTGTCCTCACAGCTGGTCAAGGTATGGCTTTGACCTGGGACCACTAATACGTATTTGTGGTCCCAGCTTTGACCTTCAAATGCAGGCTAGCTTTTCATATGTCCGCATATACATGTAGCATACTTTTACAAATAAGAAATATATGAATAAGTATAAACGCAAAGATAATCATGCACTTAGCTAGTGAAATAAGTTTTATGTTAGGACTTATAGACAAACTTCATATTATAGAATATAATATCTCTTTACCGTTGGCCAGTGCAATACAAGTTGCTATGTGACCACAACTATAATATCTTCACTCGGGATATAGATCCAAGGTACGAACGGGGCGATATAGATTGTGTTGGTATTTGACGTATTTTAGCATATCATTGCTGATAGTAGTTCAGGAATAGAGCGCCAATGTCTTGTACCAAAGTTACCTCGTTCGAAACTCATAATAAGCGGGTTCTGCCAGTGGGAATTTTCCAACACAAACGGATTGAGTGCTGATTTTTAGGAAGCTGATCTCTAACGTGATTATAAAAAGATGAAAGCTTGTTTTACAATCGATGTTAATAAAATTCAGTTAAAAACAAAATTACACTTATTTTCTTTTATCTACAGTTGTTGTTGAAAAGTCGTTGTCAATGAATTCATCTGACGGGTCATCAAAACTGTACAAGGAAGGGAGGTAACTTGTTCATAGTCTTTAAAATCGTTGAATACAAGTTATCACTCACAAGTACAAAAGAACTATAACGTCGTAAACTATTATCCATAACATTTGTAAATGTTCATATTAACCAACCGCAGTGGCATTTAACAAAACAATATTTATCAATTCCAACATGCGCATCCGACCATTCGGATTTGGTTTTATATTTATCGACAATAAGTCAGAAATAAAGTCTGAACATTTGATTAATATTTTATCCGATGGAGTTTATGTCGATATTGATGTATATGTGTCACATACACCTTAGGGTTGTCTTGCTGGAACACTGGTCATTTACAGCATTTAATATAACAAATAATACATTGTTTCTGCTTTTATAGGGCTGTGAACATAAGTTTGAAAGCGGGTTCTTCATTGACAATGAATGATCTAACGTCTAAGGCAATTCTTGCTGGATTCGATTCTGTGCGCTATTCCTCTCCACACTATATCGAGGTCTGCACAAAGATCCAAGACGGTCTGCAGGCTCATCTCGTCCAGTTTCCGGAAGCTAACTTGATTGGAGTACCCTTACCTCTCGGCGAAGAGATGGAACATGAATATCCATCAGAACTGATCCATGAATCGCGGAAGCCACTACTGTTTGACAGTTCTACAAGCACTAATAATATAGGCGAACGATTCAAACTTAAACATTTCGTAAGCCCGGAGAAGAGGTTCGTTCGTTTAGATCCCATTTTAATAGATCTGTTAGAACTGGCATATGATGAATTTAAAGGTGGATTCTACGTCGTTCCTGGTTCGGGTTACAGACCTCGTTCAGTTAATATTGATAACATTGACACCCGACATCCAGACGAAAAATTGAGATATCAAATGGGACAGGCAGTAGAAGTAAAACCAAACAGTGCTACAAACACCGAAAGTCTTTTCAAACTTGCCGTGGCATTAATAAAGGTGGCCAAGACGGTTCGAGTGCAGAGGATATCGGTTGGTATCGGGTGTAAAGCGGATAGGCTCTACTTTGAATTGAGGCCGATGCACGATGACGATGACCGGTCTGTACAAGTTTGGCAAAGCCATGATTCTGCCGGGGTATTATACATAAGGCTGAAAGGGATCGAGGATATGATAGCAAAAGGTAACAATCGCTAGAATGGTGTTTTACGGTGTGTGTTCATTTATATAACGGCGTTTCTTGGGTAAGTTACTTATCAGAACTTCTGCTCCATTTAGCCTGACATCAGCCTGTCAGTCATAACGCTAACATCGAAACCCTGAATGCCATGGAGGACAGCCATGAACCGAACGGGGATCGAACCCGTAAGCCCCCGCACCATTATGCTATCGAACTGCGATAGCCAAGTCGACAACGACGAGAGAAATCAATCGAAGGGTCGTGGGTTCGGTCATTTCTTTTGCGATTATTGACAAAATAAAATTCATTATGACTAGCGTTTTCGCCTTGTGACAAAAGGCTAAATACTATATGTTGGAAGATGGTGGGCTGCGGGAAAGCCGGGGAACACACACTATGTGAACTACTGCCTTGGTGTAACGTTGATACGGCTTAGCAAAGACCGTTAAACAATCGAAAATTAAATCGAGTTTGAAGAATCTGCGAACATTGGAGACTCGTGTAAGCCTATGCATATACTCATGCTTAATAGAGCCTTCACTGTTCGTGAAATGTCAAAGATGTAAGTTCATATCAAAACATAGATTTGTAGTCCCACTGAATCCACTCCAAAAATACCTTATTTGATTTTGACGTTTTCTCACATGCAACAACTCAACACTAAACGACCATACGGACAATTTGTGATAATTGAATAAAATTTTTAAAAATGATGCAAAAGAAGAACTTTCTCATTACGAGCAATTTATCAATTTGTCACAATGTTTCTAGAAGTTGTCTGTGTGTTGAAACGACTAAAGTTACATGAGCCGTCGCGCGAGAAAACATTATGGCATCTGCGTAATGTATCGACCAGATCAGCCTGCGCTGTCCGCGCAGACTAATCCCGGCTAATACACTCCGTCTCAGGGGGATATATGTATAGAAAAAAGATAATCCACAGGAATCGGAAAGTGTCAATCCAGGTTAGACACTTTACGCAGAGTCCATAAAGTTGGTTTTCTCGCGAGACGGCTAATATGTATGTGTCAACTACTTTATAGGTGGTACTGTTCTGTCAGCAAGAGAGGACCCTGTGATATGTAATAAACCTGTATTGGGAGACCAGTATTTCTACTTTAATTTTGACCTCGATCAGGATGGGTATGATTTTGTATATATATATATAGAAGCCGCATCGGACGATATGGGGTCTTATTGCATCTTCGTACATATTAAGTTCACATATAAGGGCGTTGTAGTAGCACCCATGGGACTTCAAATAATCTCTGTTTTTGTTAGAAGTTACAATTGGGTATTAACTACATGTAGATGGAAAGTGAATATTCTGGTCTGAGAGTATACAAAGGCCCTCCAGAGTCTTCCTTTGGCGCAATCACAACAAGACCCCAAATTGCCAGAAGCCGCTGAAAGTTGTAAACATGTATTACTCTAACAGATATAATATAAAACATTCAGAAATCATTGGTAAAGTTTCTCAAACTTTAAACATGTTTAGTTTTGGCATTTCTCTTTGTCTTACATTGTTTAAAAATCAGTTTGTCTTTATTGGAAGGTTACCAAAGTGGGGGTTTTCTGATGCACCCTTAGACACTCGGTAAACGGAGCAGTACTGTAGGACACTAATCATTGGCAACAACTGTAGATCCGACTCAACCTTCACATCCATACATGCTGATTAAGGTCTGCACTATTCTGCAAATGTATTACAGGATGTTTCGAGTGACTTTGACTAAAATATACATTTGAAACTGCTGGTATGGAATCACAGGAGACCCAGAATTATAAGAAAATGACTTGAAGTCACAATCTTAGTCCATATTATGGAAAGAATTCACAGATTCCAAAAAGGTGTTTTTAAACATAATATAAATCGATGTGTTTAAAGAAAGAACTTCCTGTAGCCATAAAGCATAGACGTTCTCATAACTTCAAAGAAGGTTTTACACTGGTCATATATAGAGAAATGTTGACGCATGTGCAGTAGAACCCTTTGGGAGAAGGTGTGACGAGGTGCTTTGTTTCAGTGTAAGCCGCTTTAAACGATATTTCAGTCTGTGACGGTGACGGAACACCTATGTCATGACCCATGTGTGTCAAACCAGTACACGGCTAGGTAATCTGAGTTGTACCAGGGCACATCGAGGTGACTTCCCTAAATGAGCAATGTCATCCTGCTGATTAGTATAATTCCTTTGCTTTGAAGGTAATGCTGGTCGGATAAGGATTACTTGCATGTCGTTAGGAGTAGTTAAATGTTCATATGTTTTTAAGGTTATGCTTCGTTTATTAGGTTAAGAGTAACATGTCCATATGTTTTGAAGGTAATGCTTCGTATATGAGGTTAAAGGTTACATGTCCATATGTTTTGAAGGTATTGCTGGTCGGATAAGGACGACTTCTGTATAGCGAGTCAAGAATCACGGTACAACATTAGTCAAGTTTTACAACGACGCCTGACATCAGCCGCTGGTTCAGGAAAATTACCACGTCCTGATATCATGCCAGAGATCGAAGAATGTGTGATAAATACATGTGGCGGCTGTCCAAGTGCAGGTATACTACTTAATCAGTATGAATTATATATGCACCGGAATGGCACCAGAAACGCAAACGTTTGAGTTCGTCGTTTTATTTAATTGACTTATGCCTTATAGTATAAAATGTCTATCTACTTACTTGTCTCAATAAATAGTTAACACATAGGAAAACGCAAAAACATAATAGATGGGAGTTATTGTGTATCCTTTGACAAGTTTATATGTTTATATGTCAATGAAATATAACCACAAACAATATAAGTTTGTTGTTCTATTGAAAGGGATGCACCGTATTGTAGGACATAACAGCAACCTTAATGTGCTTATGACATATGAACTTACGAGAAAACCACCCTTGTGGATTCTTGGAATAGAGTAATGATTCCCGAAGCAGAAATCCCACCGAAGGCGAAACGTGTCTGTTCTGGTTAACCTGCGCGGCATACTTAGGCTGATCAGTGTCAATATTATTAGACGTCAGAAGTGGTCTAATTGTGTAGATGTGAGAAAGGCTTAAACAAAGTGAAGTACGAATTTGAAATCACTGGTACATGAATCATTCACGCTCTTACTTTAAGTTCAATTGATTGATTGATTGATTGGGGTTTAACGCCGTTTTTAACAACTTTAAGTTCAAGCATTGTTTCTTTATGAACGAAGACTGGGAAAAATGCATATATAAGATAGATAAGGAACCATTCACTTTCTCATGATATCAATTTTTTGATGAGTTTTTTATAATGATTATCTCAACATTACGCTTTAGTAATATCATTAAAACAATCTTAGCTTGAGAAACCACTAAATAAATCGAGCTACGGAATTAACCGACAATACCACAAACACATATTTTACGGCTTCGGACGAATATCGCCCAACCTCTATTGTAGGTGCTCTACCTTAACTTCAAAACTTCTGACGATCGATAGTCCTGGAATGAATTCTCTAACTGAACCGAAATATATATATTAACATCGTAATTATATCACTCACTTTCGCAGGAACAGTATGGAAAGAGAAGGTTATTGCATGTACATCGATGATCCTGAAGTATTTGAGTCGAGCAAGCGTTCCTTTTCAGCCACTGAAAGATAAAGTCTCGATTTTCAATACCGAAAATCATGAATCGGGCGTCCACTCCCAGGCCTGTCACGATGCCAACATCTGTGTGGAGAACACGCAGATTTATTCTCTGTTAAGTATGAACCATAGATCTTGTTCAATAACAGAGTGTTTCCTCCCTCATACATTGTGCGAGCATTACGATATCGCATATATAAATAAAGTATGTGCAACGCAGCCTCAGTTCCTGTAATGAATGTGGAATGTGAAAGCTCAAGCGAGACTGTGCATTTGACAGCTCCTGGACTTAGCATAGATCAATGTCGCATATCAAGGTCATAGTATTGGATATCAATGAGATCTGTACCTTTGTCCTAGTCCATATAAAGCTAAATGTCTTGCTAAGGGCTAATTCATTCATAGCCATATGTCCTTGAACTGATATGTCCTTGTCAAACAGTGTAGGGGCATTGCAGATTGATCTAGAAATTAGATCTGCTGTCGCGTTGTCGTCTTGATAGGATTGTTTTGTTTTGTTTGTTTGGAGTTTAACGCCGCTTTCAACAGATTTGGTCATATCACGGCGGTCAGTGCACCTACCCATGTTT
>JAUELF010235633.1:0-13084 GCA_031471495.1 Clinocardium nuttallii
TGTGAAGGTTTATCAGTGCCTGGCAGGGGTTCGGTGAACTAAGTTGTCGATGTGTGAAGGTTTATCAGTGCCTGGCAGGGGTTCGGTGAACTAAGTTGTCGATGTGTGAAGGTTTATCAGTGCCTGGCAGGGGTTCGGTGAACTAAGTTGTCGATGTGTGAAGGTTTATCAGTGCCTGGCAGGGGTTCGGTGAACTAAGTTGTCGATGTGTGAAGGTTTATCAGTGCCTGGCATGGGTTCGGTGAACTAAGTTGTCGCTGTGTGAAGGTTTATCAGTGCCTGGCAGGGGTTCGGTGAACTAAGTTTTCGCTGTGTGAAGGTGTATCAGTGCCTGGCAGGGGTTCGGTGAACTAAGTTTTCGCTGTGTGAAGATGTATCAGTGCCTGGCAGGGGTTCGGTGAAATATGTGTTCGCTGTGTGAAGGTTTATCAGTGCCTGGCAGGGGTTCGGATAAGAAGGGGTTTATAGCTCCTTTCCCAAAAATATGTCTCTAATAATCCAACCAAACCCTATGATGTTGGTACTCTCGGTGAGACGATTCCTTTGAGTACCCACATCATAGGATGAGAGGGTAAAAAAAAGAATTTAGAAAATAGAAAAAGGGCGAGAAGCTCGGTTAAGACACGCTTTTTATAACAGTCGCCGTAACATTACCGAAATGCCATTTAAAATGGTGTCTTTTGTCAATCATTTCATCCAGTGCATTGCCATATATATGCCTGGTAAAGAAACCTGTTTACATTTTGTCTCAAACTTTATAAAAAACCATTGCATATTCGGTTTAATGAAACGTCATACACTACATATATTCGGAATTGAATGAAACACGCAAAGTTAAAAACGTCAATGTAACATCAATATGGGCACGCTAGGCTCATGTTACATAAATGTGAACATTTATCAAGAACGTTCGTATTTGTATTCAAATATTCGTTTCAAATATGAGCCGTCTCGCGAGAAAACCAACATTGTGGACATTGCGAAACGTATCGCGCGGATCAGCATAAGCATGCCGCGCAGGCTTACCCGGAAAGACACTTTTTCTCCCATGTGGATTTTCTGTTTCAGGAATCATTATTCTACACCCTTTTCCCCCTGAGACGGAATTTATCTGGGTCGATACATTACACAGAGGCCATTATGTTGGTGTTCTCGCGTGAGGGCTCATATAGTGTTATAGAGGACATTCCATGAGTGTATATTTATTATCGATTTTAATAAACGAGTTCACTTAAATGATTGGCGAGCGTCACACTCAGCTTAGCTTACAACTTTATTAAAAGTGATAATAAATTTACACGAATGAGATACTCTATTTTTCACATAAAGTGACTAACGTTATAACGTCAAACCACTGAGCTGACGTCATTTTCATAGTTGGGTTTCCGTGCTGTTACTAAGACGTGTTAGACTGGAAACCAAACTAGTAGTGTCATATGATATTTATTAAATTAGATTTTGACACACAAAGAGAGGGCTTTATGGGATTAATTGTAGTAAGTCTCTGATTACGACTCTGATTACGACTCTGATATGTATGAGGTATTTATTTTCGGCATATGGACAGTGGTTATTACGGATTATTTGTTCACTGTCATAAATATGTACTAAAGGATGAATTAATACAAACAAGTAAATTCGTATGAATTAAATATGACATTTTCTTTTGTCGTGCCCTTTTTTGTTATTGATGTATTACAAGCGTTATATTTATGGGTATTGACACCCATGGGCATTGATGTATCTGGGATTGTTTTTATCATGAAATAAAACCTCTATTGTATATGAGTATTTAGAGATGTCAATGAAAACCACTATATTTATTTTAATGAGATATAGAAAACACGCTACTCACACATTTAGTAGAGTCGCGAAAGTTTAGTCGGTAACGATGATGGCTTTTAATCCAGGGACACTCCGCCATTCGTGTTTTTTTTTCTGATGATTGACAGTACCTAGCATGATTCGTCCTCAACATATGAGACGTCCCGCTAGAAAACCAATATAATGGTTTATGCGTAATGTATCGACCCAGATCAGCTTTGCAGTCCGCACAGACTGATCCGGGCCGACATATTTCGTCTCAGGGGGATTTAGGTATAGAGAAATGATTCCTGAAACAGAAAATCTACCGGAGGCGAACACTGCCTATTCGGGCAAGTCTGCGCGGCATGCTTAGGTTGATTCGGATACTTTACGCAGAGTCCACAATGTTGGTTTTCTCGGGGACGGTCTCAAATGTCGTTTTTTCTAAGTGTATAACTTGTTTAGCAATGTACATAGTTTAAAGGGAGGTCGTGCCCTTAATGGTCTTAATAGTCTTTGTCGGAAAGGTAGTATATTATCTTTGTTTTCCATTCTGAAAGGGGAACTCGTCCATTCTCCGAAAACGACTATTCAAAGAACGTTGATATGTTCAAGGAACATGGATGCAAAAATGCAAAATGCAATTTCGTTGAAGTATGTTGTGCGTTCGAAGAACATGAAGTCAGAATTCATGTATGTTGATACTTTCAATGAACATGGTTTTCAGAGTTCATGTAAAATAAAATTGAATCCAGAATACATGTACGTCTATATGTTCAAATATAAGAGTGTTCAGGTGCACAAAATAATCTGAACCTACACTGCCAAAATGAACATGTTCCCATCCCCTGGATTGTATGAGACATATGTACAGCTTTCAAATCTCAAAACAGTTTTGATGAAAGCAAACCCTATAAGCCTAATCAGTCGAAAATGGGGTAAATACGTTCACTTTCCCTTGTGCTTCCTGGATTTCGCACACCAGGGCTTCACACCAGTGCTTCACACCAGTGCTTCACACATCGCTCTAGAAAAGTAGAGTACCACACATCCCACAATTCACACAAGACCATAATTTCGGATGTGGTGGGTACTCAAAGAAATCGTCTCAGTGTACAAGTTATGTTTAATACCCACAACATAGGGTTTAATTGAGTCATAAGAGAGATATTGTTGGGAAAAGACCAGTTCACTCTTCATTATTTATTCTTCTAGACTCCACACAACAATTTGTTCTATCAATTCGAAAACTTATCTTTGTCACCATATGTGTAATATTGCCCTAGAGCGTGGGGATGTTGGGGATCATGCGTACCGGGTCCGATCTCCACACAAGTTTCATGGTGAAGTGGCCAAGAGCAAAGCACATTTCCTAGCCTTACATTAAAACTTGTTAGTCATCCAAGGGTTCATGAAAAAGTGTTATATAGCCGTTATATATAACTGGAAAACTTATTGAACGCGGAGTAAATTTACAAACGATTGATTAATTGATTGATTGTTTGGTGTTTTACACCGCTTTCAAACAGTTTTAAGTTATATCATGGCTTTTCTTAGGTAAGTTACCAGTTCTAATGATCCATTTATCCTAACACCAGCCAGTCAGGCGTAATGCTTACTGTGCAGCCCTTCGCGAAAAGTAGGCCATGCATTACTACCAGTATTTTTAAGGCTTAAATATGTTCCGGTCGGGGATCAAACCCACGAGCTCCCGCACCGAGGCGAACGATCTAACACTACACCACCGATGCAAAGTTTAAACAAGATGTATAGTCGACCACGGGATATTACGACAGTACACCATTACCTGATTCCGAAAAGCAAATGCAACTAGACCCGATTTTGTAAGACGCCTCCCATATCTGATTCTGATTTGAATATTCATTATCGCTTAACGTCATTCAATTTGAATAAACAAAGCAGTATTAACCAGTCAATTGCAAAAATCAATAAGTTCAAATACGTTTAAAATTGTCAGGGATGTCTTTACTACCAACCAGAGCGATATTGAAATCGGGATAAAAGTTGTGTAATAATAATCTTGCTTGCTCATCACCATCAAGGCACATTTTCAGTTGAAATGTGATGAACGAGTTAAGGGGCGCTGATGGATTATCTCACGGCATCCAATATTTATAAATTCATCGCGTCGTAAAAATATTAATCTCGTGAAATGTTTAAGACCAATCACAATCGAGATTTAACACGTGTACTTTTCCATACAGAGTATGATCATGATCTCCACATTTCGTTGGTCAGCTTCGAAGTATAGAAGCCATATTAAACAAGTTAGAATGCATCGAGTGATTATAGGTCTTCTCTAGTTTGAATTGCGAACGGACGTTTTTGCATACACCACGGCGCCTATCTCTATATTAGAATAATATCGGTTCCCTAGCATTTAATAAAACGAGGGGAAATCCCTTGTGTAATGAACTAACTTTCTAGACGACATTTTGAATGACAAAAAACCCTACCACATTTACATATAGATAAAATGTTATATGTATATTTATACGCGTATCAGACATGCTGCGATGAAACAATCCGTGTGGTGTTTGCGACCACTGTATAGTTACACATATATACGTATCAACGTCTCCAACGTCACAGAAGACGCTACTTATACTTTTAGAGAACTACATTGTAGATAAACACATATATACATATCAACGTCTCCAACGTCACAGAAGACGCTACTTATAATTTTAGAGAACTACATTGTAGATAAGAGTGCTCCTCTCCCAGCAACATCTATCTTATGACGCAATACAACCCTATCCTGTTGGTACTCAAAAGAATCGTTTCGAACTGAAACGATTCTTTTGAGTACCCACAAACGATGATTTGAGAGTAATATAAGCGTTTGGGGATGTGCAATACTTTACTTATCTACTTTACTTTACTTTACTTATCTACTTTACTTTACTTTACTTATCTACAGCTCTGTATTTGTGATATGTTTAAACATTATTTCAATTATATCACGGCGTTGCCTTGATGATGTACCAGTACATACGATAATAGTTATCCTGACTCTGGTGTATCAACTGAGTTACAGGGGCTCGGCAACATAACAGTATCAGCGGTCCAGATAAGGAGGGGTATTCGGATATTTCCCCCACAATTTCTCTCTTATTATTAAAGCAAACCCTACGCTCTGTGCACTCAAAGGTATCGTCTCACTGAGACGGTTATTTTGAGAACCCACAATATATAACTAGAAGGTAAAATAAGGATTTTTAAAACATGCAAAACGCTCCTTATCTAGAGCCCTGCCTCGATTAATTTGTTTGTCTGCATGTTATTTTAGGTAAAACATATTTGAGTCGTTTCCTTGATAAGCTACCGGTTGAGAACATCATGAAATTGACACATTTACCGTTTATGCTCCGCTAAGTACTGTTCAGTTCTGCCCCGCTCCGTTCAGTTCCACTTGCGTTTCAATCCGCTCTAAAGCGTTCAGTCGTTCAAATGATCGTGATTGCTTTTTTCCGTTCCGTTCTAATTGTTCCCTTTTTAACGCTCACTGGGAGCGCTTTTTCCGATCAAAAGTAGTTTCGTTCAATAATAAGTAAGTAAATTGTTGCGCTTATGAGCGAAGCATTCATGATTAGATGCTTCTATTAATTATGATTGTTTCGTCAGAGCGCAATATTCTGTTCCGCTCTTAAAGCGTTCCAACTTCGTTCCAATCACGCTCACGATCCGATCACGTTCCGCTCAGATTCTCAATTTCATGATGTTTTTGTTACTGTAATTATTCATGTATTCTGCTGACCCAACATTGTTGAGCGCCAAAGTAGGGGAGCCCATTACAACCATTGTTTAAATCGTTGGTAAGACCAGGCAAGGGATCGAGGCCTCGACATTACTGGTTCCTTTTTCTCATAAAGTATAATACTAAAGTATAAATGAATCGAGAGGCTGAGAGACAACACGAAACTAAAATTTAAATACATCCAGCGATCTCTCGAACAAACCGATACGTCGAAGTAACAGAATGGTCCTTTTTAGTCTTCTAAGTAATTTGAGACCAGTGTAAGACAGATCAACCAACTTATCCGCGCAGTCTGATCTGGTTTTCTCCACTTAAATTTAAAACCATATAAAGGATAAACCATATTCGGCTACATGTACTCACATGTTTTTAGAGCCGAAAAATATCAAACAAAATAGACAATTTAGATTTGCCAGGGAAAATAAACATTCCCGAAAGTTGTTGAGACATTCATAAGGAATTATGGCTTTTACAAAACATTAAACGATTTTAATGTGTTTTAAATGCGACGAAAACGGAACTATATGAGCCGTGTCATAAACAAATAGGTATACAACCATTTACAGATGTTTGTATTTACTCTTTCAATGCCGAATTTCGCAAAGTCGACTCTGCCATGTTGAAATTTGGACCACTTCATAATTCGTCTACTAGGAAAATTGTTAAAACTATAAGTCGAAGTGGCAAACAATGCAAAAATGTAATAAGATACAGCTCGCTGCTTTTTTCTGTAAAAGCCTTCAGTTGCCTTTAACAGCGGAAGAATTAATTATTTATTCATGTTTTTTCATTTTCGACAGTGTTTTAGATGTTTTTACCACGGCACAGACCACTTATTAACTCTTTCCAACATATAAAAACTATTTCACAGACGACTTTGGATACCTTTAGTACAAACTATGGAAATTCTCTTTAGATAAAAGAGCCACACAGTTTGAATAAAGTTTGTGTTTTGTTTTAAAACGTCGTCTGCTGCAAACCCCACAACGCTGAGCGCCAAGGAGAACAACCCATTCGGGGATCGCACCCGATGCAAACGCTGTTATAACACATCATTTAGGCGATGGGAAAGCCAGTGGCCAGCTCAAGGTTATTTCAATTGATCGCCGTATTATGACTCAAACTGTTGAAATGGTATAAAGAACAGATTCAGGTGAGTCAGCTCGTAACAAGCTGTCTCACCTGAAATCAGCATTGTTTGCCTTTTATTCAATCAAAATATTCCAAAACACTTTTGACTTTAACAATGGAGTCGCCCGATTTTGGACATGGATGAGTTTACTTTAGTGAAGAGTTAATACCTTTATTCGCCTGACTCGACAACGCTTGTTGAAGGCTTACATATGACTTTTAACTCTATCTGGCGTTGTGGGAAAAAAATAGATTTATTTCCATGGCAACCGAAAAAGGTTGACATTAACAATCCACAGATCGTTTATGTTTTTAATATTGACTTAAAGCGAACTGAAAATCATTTCGTCATTTCGTCATGTGTACATAGATTACGCCTCTTTGTGAATTCAAACCAGACCTACGCTTTACTGCAATAACAAACACTCGTATACATCATATGTGTGCCTGGTACAGGACTTCTAGACTGGTCCTTTGTGTCAGCAAATCAAATTATAACCCAGAACAATAGTTAGCTATCAATAGAGGAGTTACCTATATACATAAAGAAAATAGAGACGGTGAAATTGTCAAGCAGTGGTTGTACCGTGCGGTTTAATTGGACAAAAAATAAGAACCTGTTCTGCTGCTCAAGAAAATGAAATTGTATATGGTCAATTTCAGACGACCTTTTATGCGGTGTCGTCATATCCATTATAAGCTCGGGGCAATACTTTCGTCTGATTTGAATGAGATTGAATACTATCATGTAGAAAACGGTATTGCAGGCTATACGTTGGATTAAGTCTCGATGTCGTGTAGCACGAGTCTCGCATAGTGATTTGTTCAATATTTACTCCCTTTCTCTTTTGACGCCCATTGCAGCAGACAACTTTTCAAAATATTTGCGCCGAAGGAAAAATTCCTCATACTTTCCCATATTAATATGTGTTGATATATTATTGTTTTCCGTTGCTTTCTAAACATGTGTTGTATTGTATTGGCATGCATGCCATTACTGTAAATAGGCGATTGGTTGCTGTGTAAATAAAACAGTTTTTTAATTCTATGAAATGTGTCTTATTAAGTATCATCGTCTCTGATTTTGATAGTGTTTTGCGCATTGCACATTAGAGCCATTGAACGAGAAAACCAACATTGTGGACTCTGCGTAGAGTATCGTCCCCGGGTCCCTAAGCATGCGCAAACGGCTAATCCGGGTAGACGTTTTTCGACTCCTGGATTTTCTGTTTCAGGAATCATTACTATATATATCTATCCCTCTCAGATGGAATGTATCGGCCTGGCTGATCTTGGTCGATCTATAACGCCGAGTCCATAATATCGGTTTGCTCATGGCTCTTTTATAAAATAGTGTTTAGATACGAATTAAGGTATAAGTCAACCAACAGTTAAACATTAGTACCAGACGACACAAATGTGAAGCTGTCCCTTTCCAACGATTGGATTGTCTTAACCCTTTCCCACACCATATTTTTTACCTCTGTATTCCACACATTTGAAAAAATAGTAGAAAAATGAGCACGTTCTCATTTAGTTACCATTTTGTTTTAAATCTATTCTAAAATTATGTTTTTGCTTATAGAGATACTTCAATATTTCCCCAAAAATACTTTTAAAGTCGTCTGCTTCAGATGTGATATATGTGGAAAAGGGTTTAGCCATTTTTGCAGAGGAGCTTCCAATTAACATTTATGGTGAGATTCTATAGAAAATATTATTTAAATAAGTTTGGTTGCATTTTAGGGAAGTTGCTGCGGAATTGTTGGTCATCGATTCAAGTGAGTCATAACGTTTTAAAAGATATATGTAGGATGCCCCGCTAAGAATCTGTTCTTTGTAACCCCACAATCAATAGCCCGCTAAATCCTTAACCCTGTTTCCATATACAGCAAATATTCAGCAGATCACGTTGAAAAGATAGTGGGAAAAATCTGAAAAAATTAGTAAAAGATAGCTTTCTTGTTAAATAAATTTGAAAACCTTGTGGCCAAAGGAGAAAATGCTCATAATGAGCAATTTTACCTTTGGCCACAATGTTTTAAAAAGTCATCTGCTGCAATTTCGTCAAAATGCGTCTGCAGGTGGGAAAGGGTTAATTTGTTATTGTTATGGGTTCTCAAAATATTCGACTCACTGAGACAATTTCGATGAGTACCTACATCATAGGGGTGTGGATGTCAGATGAATTCTGTAGAATATGACTTACGACCCATATCTTATAGAGATTGACTGTAGAATTTGACGTACGACCCATATATTATAAAGATTTACTGTAGAATATGACGTACGACCCATTTACTGTAGAATATGACGTACGACCCATACTTTATAGAGATTGACTGTAGAATATGACGTACGACCCATATCTTATAGAGATTTACTGTAGAATATGACGTACGACCCATATCTTATAAAGATTTACTGTAGAATATGACGTACGACCCATATATTATAGAGATTTACTGTAGAATATGACGTACGACCCATATCTTATAGAGATTTACTGTAGAATATGACGTACGGCCCATATATTATAGAGATTTACTGTAGAATATGACGTACGACCCATATCTTATAGAGATTTACTGTCAAACCTGTGCTTAAGATCACCTTGGTGTAGCAAGTCCCTGTCTTAAGCAAGCACACTTTTATTTTCCCAATTACACAATTTCTGCATAAATGACCCTGTAATTAAAGACAACCTGTGAACAAAGATCATACTGTTGTGTTCCCATGGGTGATCTTCATACGCAGGTTGGACTGTACTTTTGAATCGTAAATATTCGAATTCACGACCGAATTTTCAGCAACAAATGTCAAATCGTGTTTTCGTACTTGTATGGCCCTGCAATTATAGAGCGCCTGTTTAGCAACAAATGCCAAATCGTGTTTCCGTACTTGTATGGCCCTGCACTTAAAGACCGCCTGTTAATATAGTGTTGGGTTCCCATTTGTGGTCGTTATACAAATGTTTGTACTACTTTATTTTGAATAATATAATCAACGACAGTATCTTGAGCAACAAATGTTAAATCGCGTGTTCGAACTTGTCTGTATAAATGACCCTGTAATTAAAGACCATCTATGTACAAAGACCACATTGTTGTGTTCCCATGGGTTTCTTTATACACAGGTTTCACTGCACTATTGTATTGTTAATAATTTAATACGCGAACGTATCTTCAGCATAAATGTCAAATATAATTTTCTTTCTTGTCGTGTTGGCATGTGTCAGAGAATTCTCAAGGGTTAGAGTTAATAATGGTTAGCCTTACCGTACTGAATTTTGATCGAAGATTCGCTGTGTTTTTCCTATAGAATAGGTCTTATTTTGACACAGCGCGAAATTGTGACCGACATGAAGGGAATTCAACATTCTGTAACGTTTTTCATATTTACACAAGACATATGCTGTTGACGACTTCACAATATCCTAGGTGAGAGCATCCCCATGGCGTTTCCTGGGTAACCTACCAATACTACTGGTCAATTTATCCCGACACCAGCCAGTCGCAATGCTAACCACGCATCCCTGAGCACCAAGGTAGGCAGGCATTTACCACCATTTTCAAAGTCTTTGGTATGACCCGACCGGGGATCGAACCTGTGACCTGCCGCAAACAAGCCGGATGCTCTACTACAACACAATCGAGGCGGGAGAAATAATAGATGCATGTGAATGACATAAATGCATGTTTATATTTGCTACAATCGTATGGTTCACATATTGTTTCCATTGTTTATAAACAAACGCAAGTAAGCGTAATGTTTGTTTATACACTGCGTAGTTTATGTTCTTGTGACGTAATATCATGGTGCAGGTATATATATATATATATGATAGGGAAAACTCACATGTGCTTTTTTGTGTAAATGGATGGGGGAGAACAATCATATGAGCGTCCCGCAAGAAAACCAACATTATGGCATCTGCGTAATGTATCGACCAAGATCAGCCTGTGCTGTCCCCGCAGACTGATTTGGGCCTACACATTCCGTATCAGAGGGATAGTGGTAAGGAGAAATGATTCCTGAAACAGAAAATCCACAAGAGGCAAACAGTGTCTGTCCGAGTTAGCCTGCACGGCATGTTTAGACTGATACGGGTCGACACTTTACGCAGAGACCACACTGTTGGTGTTTCTCGGCTCATATTCTCAAACGTAGATGAGTCCTTCTTTATGACACGTTTTGGTTTTGATTGAACCCCTAAATCGACACTTCGCGTAGATATCGACTGAGCTACCGAGGCTCGGCATATCTACTGTACGTTTAATTGCGTGTTTTTTTGTAAAATCTCATTCTGAAACGTAGTTGAGTTCGCCAATGCTAAAATGATACACGTTTGACTTAAATGTGTGACAGTGTAGATCCATTCAGCCTATTCATGTTCACATATTAGCCGTCTCGCGAGAAAACCAACATTTTGGACTATGCGTAAAGGTACGACCAGGATCAGCCTAATTAAACCGCACAGGCGTACCCGGATAGACAATTTTCGCCTTCTGTAGATTGTCTGTTTTAGGAATCACTACTCTATACATCTATCCCCCTAAGACTGATCAGTCTGCGCGGACATCATTACGTAGATCCCATTATGTTGATTTTATCGCGGGACATCATTACGTAGATCCCATTATGTTGATTTTATCGCGGGACATCATTACGTAGATCCCATTATGTTGATTTCCTCGCGGGACCGCTCATATTACTTACACGGTTATGTGAGAAGCTCCTGATCAAACAAACATGATATACACGCTGATCGGAACCTTCATTGTTTGAACATGCCAACTTTTATCTTTTTTTGTCATGGAGAAGCTCACAAACAAATATGAAATTTGCTTTTCTTCTTGGCCGCTCAGTCGTCAGCGACGCGAACATTTTTTCCGTCGTTTGACAAATGTCATTTTGACAAGCGTCATTCGGGTTCCACCAATGGGCTAACAGTCTATATGGAAAAGCAGCCAGTTGCTTGTGAGGATTGCTGTGTGGATAAGGAATGTTAGAAAGCCAGGCAACACAAGGGCATGTGAACTGACCGTCATTATATGGCTGAAACTGTTTAAACACTGTTGAACACGTAACGGCTTTAAACCCCACCCATCATTCATTTTATTCACGTAGTTTACTCTTCAAACTCGAATAAGAGTACTCTGAATTCCGTTCGTATTTGTTATCATAACGCGTGAGACCTCGGTAGGTTTCACATAGTGGAGGAGATTTGTGCCGGATTTCGCCGGGAAGCGGATACAATAAAGAAAACCTTCCATGTCCGGAACTGTTTGTTTTAGCGAGTCGTGTGTCGAGATAGCACAAGATTGATTGTAACTGACAGTTAACCCTTTCCCACATACAGACACTTTCTGACGGGACACCTCTACAACAGATGACTTCTGAAAAAACAATGACGCAAAAGGAGAAATTGCTCATCTTGAGCAATTTATCCCTTCGTCACAATAATCTTTTCAGCTCTATTCAATGTTTCAATTATTATTTATAGAGGTTGATCATATTTTAACGAGGTGGTTTCAATGTCTTCTGCTAAAGAGTTGTTGTATATATATGGAAAAGGGGGATAGTTTTATGACCGGCCTGTTCACGCAGGAAACGTTTTATTACTTGCGACATTAGGCCTTTTTCGTCTTAGATGGAAGGATATCCATTACTGATTGCTATTTTTAAAGACTTATAAAAGGCACGGGTTATTTTCTTGTTTTAAGAACCGGACCGTCCGCTATGTTAGTTTTACTGTGACAACATATTCACAATCTGGAAAGTTAGAAGTATATATTTGATTCTGATAAGAAAAAGGAACACCATGTACTTACATGTACTTTCATTGCTCTAAGAGGGAGCAGAAGAACAGATTTATAGATGAAAGCAAACCATCACCCTTTTCCATATTAAAATGATCTGATGCAGACGACTTTGAAATCAAACGGGAAACAAATTGAAAGTACAATAGCGTTGAAAACATAGTGACAGAAGAAGAAATTGCTCAAAAAGCCGACTGCTGCAGAGGCGTTAGAAAATGACTAAAAGTGGAAAACATTGTGGCAAAAGGAAGAATTGCTCGTTTTGAGCAATTTCTTTTTTTGTCACTATGTTTTCAAAAAGCCGTCTGCTGCAGGGGCATTATAAAGCGTCTACACGATGGAAAGGGTTAATTCGATGTCATCAATATTTCGGCTATGTCACGTTGTTCCGTGGGTATTGTACCAGTACTATCTGCATTATTATCCTGATGCCGATGCATCAGCAGAAATACTATTCACGCATTTCTGAGCGACAAGGAGGAAACCCATTTTTGTGGCGATTGGTTTGACAAACGCCACAATGCTAACAAAAACAACAACAACG
>JAUELF010235644.1:0-13083 GCA_031471495.1 Clinocardium nuttallii
AAATTACACGGACTATATATTTACTTTGTAACCTGATATTGTTATGTATTCATCATACGTCAGTTCAAATTACACGGACTATATATTTACTTTGTAACCTGATATTGTTATGTATTCATCATACGTCAGTTCAAATTACACGGGCTATATATTTACTTTGTAACCTGACAATATTATGTTTTCATCATACGTCAGCTCAAATTACTCGGGCTATATATTTACTTTGTAACCTGATATTGTTATGTATTCATCATACGTCAGTTCAAATTACTCGGGCTATATATTTAACTTGTGACCTGACCTAATTATTTATTAATTTTGCGTCAGTTCAAATTACCTTGGCTATATATTTAATATGCATGACCTTGTTATGTATTAATCATTCGTCTGTTCAAATAAACTGGGCTATATTTTTAATATAATGTTTTCCACGTATATCAGTTCAAATTATAAGAGAGAAATATACTAAACAATATAAGAAACTCCCGTTAAATTTGCTTGAACATAGCTTGATATTTTCTTCGGGCGGAATCACTGTTATACAAATGATGGCCAAAGGTCAACAGTAAATGGCCGATTTTTTTTACCAAGTTAGGAAGTGGTTAAAAACAAAATACCACCTAATAATGGGTGTAACCACCTCTTAAGTTGACCTTGTGGCAGCCATGTTTTTGACCGATCAACGCCGACTTAAGGTCCAAGGGAAGGAATTCATTTTCCATGGACGACCATTATAGCATTATGGGTTATGGTTCGTTTTAACAATCGGAATTACGCAGAAACCTGTCTCTAAATAAAGTGCAGTATGAAAACTCACCAAAATAGCAAAGAAAATATACAAGTTGACGTTTGTGTTATGAGGTCAAATAGAAGGTCACCCATATCCCGCGCTAAATTTAACTTTCAATTTCAGAAAGTACAGGATGTTCTGAAAATGGCTATTATAGTGTCAATCTAGCTAAAAGGTGAAAACGATTTCAGTTATAAATCAGTAAGAGATTATTTAAGTTCATAAAAAACACATTCAACTTTCAACACAATCATTATTGTTCAACGGGAGACAACCTTAGTCATATATTCATCTGGAGTTGGACAAAACTGTCTAGCAAGGCTAGCCGATGCGATTTACTTTCCTTTGACCTAAAAGGAATCTGGTTCAAGGTTGCCCAGTGAACATGTCTACACAATAAAACTGAAGTCCTGTTACAACACTGTACTTTGGAGGCAATCCAAAATGATGTTGCTCAAATGTTCCTTGGGTTAACCTTTACCAAGAATATTGGTGTAACACCACAACATAGTTGGTTCCCGGGCTTAGTAGATTTGGTTGTATGTTGTAAAGAATTAACAATATTCTGGTACAAAAACACAAGCTTAATTTAAAAATAAATTGGAACAAACGCTTATTGTGTAAACCTCTACCATGAGTTTTCAAAGTGTTATGATCTGTTAAAACGTCTGTAGCGACGCGGGCTGTCAATCAAGGATTTGTGAGTTCGAATCCCAGCTCGACAAACATTCTTTCCGACGTTTGATAAAACGCACTGCGACAAGCGTCGTTCGTCTTCAACCAATGGGCTAACAGTCTATGTTGAAACACATCCAGTTGCTTGGAAATAGTGTTGTGTTGAGTACTAGTGTGAGCAAACCAGGAAACACATGGTATGATTCAAAATAAGTTGAAAACGGTGTTAAGTCCGATTCAATCAAACGCTAATATGTTGAAATATATGGCGGGGCTAGTTTTGCTTATATGCATATATGGTGAAAATATTTTATTTTTAAAATTATATTACCCTTTACCCACTTAAAACAAAACTGCACTAGCGACAATGACAACATGAAGGCAAAATATTAAACATTTGTATTAATGAATGGACAATAACTGAAAAAAGTTCGAAAACATTGTGACAAAAGGAATATTTGGTTGTTTTGAGCAATTTCCTCTTTTGTCATTATGTTTTCACAAACTGTCTTCTGAAAGTCATCAGAAAGTCAACATCTGAGATCTTTTGTATGCGGGAAAAGGAAAAGTATAGAAAATCTCTGTAAATGAAAGAATAATTATTAAATAGGGTTGAAAACATTGTGATCATCTGTAACAACTAACAATACATATACAATTACCTTCTCACCATTGACTGCTCTGCAACTCCAAGTGAATTGATGATTTCAGTATTTGCATTCAATTTATTTCTATAAAGAGTCTTTATTAAAAGACGCAAATGGTCAGTTCGTCAACTTCAGAAATGCATTTTTTATTGAAAAGCACATTACGCGCAATGACCACGTGTATCATTGCAACGCATTCTTTATAATCTAAGTGTGTGTTATTGTTCAAGGTATGCCTTAAGCTTTACTAAATCTTCTGTGCTTTAAAGATGACTTCTCAGATTAAATGTGTTGAGGCGTGTTGAAGCTGTGTACAGTTCCATGAGGTCTGTAGCTTCCGACATAATTTTCCTATTTTCTGTCTGTATTCCCAGACTACCTTTCAGAAGGCATACCTGTTCGACGTAATGGCCAAATAAGAGGCCAAATTGTGGCGTGTGCCTCTCTGTATATGACTTTTACTGCCTATATGACATCATTGAAAAACATAGGAGCTAAAGAAAGGCTCCATGGTTCTTGGAATACCCTTTTTCGTTGAGCCGTACAAGCAGTCTTGCCAAAGCTCGCAACTTCGTGCGTACATTGTCCTCGTCTGTCCCCATGCTTTCATATATAAGTCCTAGTTTGCTTAAAATCCATTAAACAAATTCCCTAACTAATAGACCTTTCTGATGAACCTATAATTTTGTTTATGTTTGTCATTCATAGCATCAGACGACCAAAAAGCGTTTTTACAAATGAACCTAACAACGCATGTTCCTAGGAACAAAACACTTGACATAAACAAGTCACATACCTCTTGCTTTAATAATCATTCACAAATACTCCTTTCTCTCCGTGGCGCTCTTGTTTAAGTTAACATTGTAAATACATCCTGCGGCCATGCTGATTTATACAGCCAAACAATCCTTAAAAACCTTTTGTTTTCGTAGAAATAAGTGTAAATATTCACCAGAATGCATTGAATATATGCCATTGAGTTTGAATTCATTGTAAATATGTATATGATGCACTGGAAATAATATGCGTAATTCTTCAAATTTTGTGAATCCATGCATGGTTCTTGTTTCTATGGCAACCAAAAAAATACAAATTCTTCTCCCAAACCAGTTGGCCAATTTTCAAATAATTTTATAGAAATGTTCCTCTATCATATTTCTTTAAGCCATGATGGTTGGTCGAAACACATGGCCAGGGTGCAGGGTTGTTTTGCCTTATATGGCAATAGTGAAAACTTAACAAATCTTCTTCTCCAAAAGTATCTTGCCAATTTTAAAATAGGAATGTTTCGGATTCCTACATGCCATATTGATTGGTCGTGTGAAATATATTATATTGTGTCAGTTTTAGACAATCAGTCGTTCGACCTGCTTAGCTTACTGTAATAACCAATTAAGTTCTTGCATTAATGCCATTAATTTGTTGCAGAACCATTTAGCCAGTTGAGTGTATATACCCACTATAATCTAAGGGCCCATAGAAAGCGGCTGAGAAAATGACCCAGTGAATGATATTTGTCTTATATGTAACATATACTAAAGAATTTAAATAGTATGTATGTGTCTTTCATTGAATAGACAGTCGGCTTTAATGCTTATAAATAATAAAAATTATAAGCATTTAACATGTCATATTAAAGCCGACTGTCCAATTAATGTAAAGCATATATATAATATATGTTTATTATATATTACATATTAGACAAGTATAACGGGGTATTTTTCTTTCTCAGACTCAATGAAAGTGGGGTATATACAATCAAATGGTTAAATAGTTCTGCAACAAGTTTATTTATTCTGCAAATCAAGTTATTTTACATCGCCGTAGACATATATGCCAGTTTTACAAATGAAGCCGTCCCGCGAGAAAACCAACAGTATGGCTTCTGCGCAATGTATCGACCCAGATCAGCCTGCATATACTGACCGGGCCGACACATTCCTCTCAGGGGGATAGAGGTATAGAGTAATGGTTCCTGAAACAGAAAATCCATAGGAGGCGAAACGTGTCTGTCCTGGTAGGTCAGCCTGCGCGGCAATCGTAGGCTGATCCGGGTGTCGATACTTTACGCATAGTCTACACTATTGGCATTTCATAAGTCTAGAACATAACACTAACGACACTTACATATTATGCAGTTTAGTATATAAAAGAGTAATTCACTCTTCCTTCGGACACACAGAGAGCACACGGATCCACAATGAAGTGATAAAAGGAAATCGTTTTTCCCAATAAATAAACACATCTAGTACTAGGGAATGAGAACATATACAAGTTGGCATTTCTGAACCATGTATGTACATCTACTCCGTCTTGTCAGAATCTTTGCAATTTAATAGAAGATCCTAACGCGATTGTGGAAGGAGTATGTGGACATTATAAATATTGTGGATCACATGGAACGCCATGGCCGTCTTATTATGACCTGTTAACTTATATGCAGTATATAGTTCATTATATGTGTTAGATAGATCGTTACATGTGGTGGATAGTTCATTATATGTGGTAGATTTGTCATTTTTATGTGGTAGAAATTCCATTATGTGTGGTACTCTTTTCTTTATATGCTATACTTTATTGGTTATATGTAGTGCAACTCTTCTTATATGTGGTGGTACTGTTGTTCGGAACATCTTAACCATCTCATCATAATGACGAAACTACCGCATATAAAGAAAATACTACCGCTTATAATGCTGGAAGCACATCATATAAGGAAATCGCATTTACAGTATATAATGTGAGATCTACAGTGTATATAAACAGAAGGACGATATATAATGTGATTTGCACTGCATACAAGGACAAAAGCACCACACATAAAAGGGCAAAGTGACTACCGCATATATTTAAGTATGCACATCATATGATGTAAAAAGCACCACGTATAACGCTTATAAAGACAGTACCACAACATATAAGAAGAGTTGCAATACATATAACCAATACAATACAGCATATAAAGGAAAGGTACCACACATAATGGAATTTTTACCACATATAATGGAAAATCTACCACATATAATGCACTATCTACCACATATAACAATATATCTTCCACATATAGTGAACTATCTACCACATATAAGTTAACAAGTCATAATAAGACGGTCATGGCGTAGGATCAGATAGTGTAGTTACGCTATTGTAGACAATATTGATTTCATATATAATTAATGTTTTTTTATACGCCCCACATCCCACAAGATGCAGAGAAAACGCAGATTTTTCAAAATAACTTTCCAGTAAGTATTAACAAACTAATAAGGAACAAAATCTTCGAGCTAGCACTTAATGGCAGTGCACACGTTGATGTGTATAAACATAAACCATGTGATATTAAAGCAGACTGTCCATTCAATGAACACATTTGCGATATCTAACTTCTAAGAATATATTCATGGGGCTTTCGATCATAGTGGGGTTTATACATTCATGACATCAGCCATTGTTAATATGCTACTGGGTACTAGTGAATCAAAATCGTTTTATCTTCAAAGGGAGTTAACTCAATTTTTCTTCTCTTTTTTCAGACATGAATATGCATATTGTTACATATAAGAAGGAAAGAGGCATTTTAGTGCAATGAACATTGTATATATCCCATTATAATCGAAAGCCCAACAGAAAGGGTCTTAAAAAGAAAAGTACCCCGAAATTCTACTTGTCTTAGTATATATATATGTATATATATATATATAACGAACACTTTTATTATTTTTATCATTATTATTAATAGTATTATTATTATTATACGATACCTTTGCACATTTCAGCTACAACCATAAAATGTTCCTCACAATCCAGCGTCTCCAAGCATCTCGCAATTTAATGTCAACAAGCATTGCGCAAGAGATATTTTAAGTGGGGATGATTTAAACACTTATCCATCTTCGGATGTATATCTAGTGGCCAAACTCGTCGGAAACATTATGAACATAGACAGTTTCTTTGGCAAAGGAAAGTTTAGGCTGTGCTCTAAATGAACTATAACTTGTATAATTGTGTATCATTAAATGATGATTTATGGTATTGAAGTAGTGAACTGTTCAGAGTTCACGCAGTACTCTGAGTGGCAGGGACCCCCAGACACACGTGTATCCAAGGAGGTGAGTATATTCCTAGCCGTTAACCTCATTTGATGTTTAACCAGTTTTCAACATAAAGCAAATCTTCAGAATGTGGAAAACCTCAGTGAATAAAATTATAATTATGGAGTATAATTGAAAACATTGAACAATTGCCTTTTGTACAATTTGTTCTATTGTTGCTTTTTCTAAAATGTCATCTGCTAAAGAGGCGTCAGAAAGCGTCTGTATGTAGGAAATGGTTAAAGATACGTCTGCTTTGAATACATCAAAATAAAATACTTTTATATTTGGAATAAGAGGTATTAGATTGATACAAATTGAAAATGTACGGGAAATGATGAAAGTGTTCGTGTTCGGCAATATATCCGTTACCTGCGGTGTTTCTATGAGTCGTCTGCTAGAAAAGCGTCCGAAGCCGTCTGTATCAGTACAAGGGTTGGAGGGCAGAGATAAATACATAGTTTAGAAACATTTGGGGATAATCAGAACATATAAAGATAAACATGTGGAAACTTTGGACGTTTTTTGTTTGCACCGTGCTAGCTTTAAGTGTTTTACCCGAGTTTTTGTTTTGTAAGGTAAGTCAGTCTAAATCGTTTTTATACATAAAATGACATCATGTCAATGTAATTTATTATCATTGTAACCATTACTCGCAAATATGTACATAATCCAGAACTTTGTGCACATAATATAACAGTTTGAGGTATATATATATATATATATATATATATATATATATATATATTGGTATGTTTAAAAACATTTTTATGGGGAAAGATCATGAGTAAAATAGCAGGTGTAAAAGCACACGTACGAATATATCCGAATAGTACATCACTGAGTTCGAGCAACAGTCAGGATCAGCTTAATGTCTTCAAATGACACAACATGAGCCGTCACGCGAGAAAACCAACACGGTAACTCTGCGTAAAGTATTGACCCGGGTTAGGCTAAGCATGCCGTGCAGGCTTACCCGGATAGACACTTTTCGCCCCTGTGGATGTTTTGTTTTAGGAATCATTACTTTATACCTCTATCCCCCTAGTACGGAATGTGTCGACCGGGATCAGTCTTCGCGGAAGGTGCAGACTGATATGTGTCGATACATTAAGCAGCGGCCATAAGGCGACAAGTGTATATCCGGTTGATCTTGGTCAATACTTTACGCAGAGTCCACACAGTTGCTTATTTCACGGAGCGGCTTTCAATATCAGATCGTTTTCAGGACACATTTCCAGTAATACCGGTATTATTTATCCAGATACCGATTTATCGGCTCTAATGCTATATCAGCCAGCAACCCGGAGCGTCAAGGAGGGAAGCCATTACTACTATTTTTAAAGTCGTTGGTATGATCGAACACTGATCCAAATCTCCAACTAAATCACCGAGATTGTAGACTTAATTGGTTGTTATGAAACGCAACTTTCAACAGTATTTGAATTATATCACGGCGGTCCATTAACTTTCCATGTCTTTCTCTTGGCTCTCTCTGACGACAAGTTCTCTAAATAACATTATTCACAGGACAATGGCTACCTTCTTACATATCCTTTTAGCCGGTTGTTGGGAGACGCGCAAAATATGTCATCGGAAGGTTTGAATGACTGGGATTCGAACCCTTGACCCCTTTATCGATAAGCTCTGTCATCTCCGACTAAGTAACCATGGCGGAACACACAAGAACATCTGGACATGCTATTATAGAAACTGTTAAGTGTCGTGTATGTCCGTCTCTTTTCTAGTAGAATGTGTACGTTTTACCCTTACCCTCATACGACAATTCAGCAGCAGACAACTTTGAACATATTTTGCCAAAAAATGGAAACTCTCTTTAATTGATTTGATAACCTATGACTAATAGTGGAAAACATTGTGACAAAAGGAAAAATTGCACGTTTTGTGCAATTTTTCCTTGTGTCACTTTGTTTTCAAAAAGGCGTCAGAGAGCGTCTAAATGAGGGAAAGGGTTGACTTGTCAAAGGATAATAATTCACCTAACCGAGGAAACACTCTCACATATATCCCGTTCTATTATACACTAATATACACAAAACCAACAGCAGACGACTTTAAAAACATATAGAAAAATGTGTTGTTAAGAATTCAATACATTGTGGAAAAATGATAAATTACTTATTATGAGCAAATTTATTTCGATATTGTGTGTTTTCAAACGTCGTTATAATCAACAACACCAGACGTATTTGGAAACATATATGTAAGACTTTGGAATATTTCATTGTGTAAAGGGTAAATGTTTAATTGAAAAGAGTTATAAGCAACTTCTCCAATTGTCAATATCTTTATCAAATGTTGTTAGATGAAAAGGCGTTAAATTATATCTTCATATGGCAAAGGGTTAAGACTGTAAAATGCCGTAAAGTACTTATGTTATCAGTGTATAATTTACGACGTAAATAAATAGTCTGTTTCTGTTTATGAGCCGTCCCGCGAGGAATCCAACATTATGGCATCTGCGTAATGTATCGACCAGATCAGCCTGCTCTGTCCGCGCAGACTGATCCTCGCCGACACATTCCGCTTCAGGGGCATAGAGGTATAGAGTAATGATTCCTGAAACAGAAAATCCACAGGAGGCGAAACGTGTTGGTTGGTTTTCTCGCGAGACGGCACATATGTCGACATTTTAATTATTTCAAACGATGAGATGTAAGTGACGTAGTGTCACATGGAATATACAGGTACATAGTCCAAACCTTGAACTTGTGGAAGACATTCGAATCCCTTGATGAGCGGGTTCTTCCTTTGTGGTGTATTACCACACAAACGACGCTAGTACTTTGTGGTTTATTACCACACAAACGACGCTAGTACTGTGTGGTGTATTACCACACAAACGACGCTAGTACTTTGTGGTTTATTACCACACAAACGACGCTAGTACTTTGTTAAGTCGCCAGGTAGAAGATACCGAGCGTGATTGATATAGGCTGGAATCTTGTTTCACAATCAATGTAAAATAAGTTGAAATTTCTTCCTAATTTACTTATTTAAAAACCTTGATTTTTAATCAAAGACCATCAGATTTAACCAGCAGATCGTCCCTTTCCTGGTGCAAATGACTGTTGATGCCTTTTCAATAGTCAACATTTGATTACATATCATGTCAAATTAATTACTTCATAGCCGTGTCTGACGATTAATTAACGGCTGCTTGTTTTATCTTCGTTCAACGAAGACCAAACAGTCTAACCATATTCATCTCTCTACGCATATGAGCCGTTCCTAGAGGATATCAACATTAAGGACTCTGTGTAATGTATCGACCCAGATCAGCCTGCGCAATCCGCGCATGCTAATCCGGGCCGACAAATTCCGTCTAAGGGGGCAGAGGTATGGAGTAATGATTCCGGAAACAGAATATCTATAGGATGCGAAAAGTGTCTGTCCGGGTTACCCTGCGCGGCATGCCTAGGCTGATTCGATTGGTACTTTACGCAGAGGCCACACTGTTCGTTTTCTCGTAATTCGACTCGCTTATATTATATAGAACACAAACTAATAAGAAACACATTCCCATTTGCTGTACATCAATGTTATTTGAGCCGTGCCGCGAGAAAACCAACATTATAGACTCTATTAGTGTGCAGACTAATTCGGGCCGACACAATCTGTCTTAGGGGGATGGAGATATAGAGTAATGATTCTTGAAATAGAAAAAATATAGGAGGCGAAAAGTATCTGTCCGGTTTAGCCTGCGCGGCATGCTTAGGCTGATTCGAACGATACTTTACGCAGTGACCACAATGTTCGTATTCTCGTAACTCGGCTCTTATTATATAAAACCCAAAAGAACTAGAAGCACAGTCCAATTCACTGTACACCAATGTCATTTTGAATGATAGCAAAGAAAGCGGAAATAAGACCCGAAATCACTAAACGTATCCCTTATTTATTTCTAGGATTTACAGATACAATGTGACATTGACGATCGGAACAGTTCGTGTCCGTCCGGATACTGCTGTGTCCGGGATGACTTCCTGTTCACGGAAACTTACTGTAAGCAGCTGGGGTCTGCCGGTAGCAGTTGCATAACAAAGGAGTCCCATTTTGAATGTCATTGTCATGAAGGATATTTCTGCGCCTCGAACATACACGGACTTCATTCGTCAGTCTTCGGTAAATGTCGGTCGGTGTCCGGAGGAGTTACGAACGGAATTCCTTTTGTTGCCATGACGACCGATACATCTATGGATATCACCACTGATGGCGGACCACCAGAGAGCGCGACAACTGATCAATCTGCTGCTGCATTTGTAGGATGACATTCGGGAGAAAAAACTCCAACAGGAAACACACTTTTTACCTTTAACCATGCTGGACAGTTTGAATACATGTAACTTGTATAACATTGTGAACATTGTGAATAGTCATGCGAATTAAAATTTAGTGTTTTAAAACAATAAACGATACGTTTGAATTTAGATTGTGCTAGTACATGCAACAGGTTAATACCAATCGTTTAACCAATATCCCACATATAGACATTTATTGACGCATTTCAAAACATCGTGGTGAAAGGCAATATACCTTAAAATAAGCAAGTATCTACATTGGCCATAACTGTATTCAACAATTAAGGTAATATGTATAGAGATATTCCCAATTTGGCAAAAAATGTTTTGAAGTTGTCTGCTATCAGTTCCATGTGGGCCAAGGTAAAACATTGTTGAAAACGATGGTAACACATTGTTGAAAACGATGGTAAAACATTGTTGAAAACGATGGATAAACTGTTCATTGTGAGTAATTTTACCTCTGTCTGCATGTGAGTAAGTTTGCAATGGCCGGACTCATCGAACGTAGTCATTATTGTCTATATAGTTAAAAACTCACTGCAGATATACACGTTTTGTTTGAATGGTGTTTCACTCCGCTTTCAACACCAGTTCAGTTATGTCACGGCGTACCATTTGGTAGATTACCACGGTCCAATTCCAAGAAATTTAACAAGCGCTAAGTAATACTTAAATATTTAAAAGCATATTTCATCATTTTTTGTTTCCCTCATCTTTTGTAAACATGGGCGGATAACGTGTTTAAGTTAATGGCTAAGTTGACCTAGCTGACTTACAATTGCTGTTAAGAAATGAAATATTTTGGCATTTGTATTAGGGAAAGACACATTCATTCATGATGTAATATGCTTTTAAGTAATGTTTGGTGGAATTGGACCAAGTACAACCAGTATTATCATCATACCCACATAGATGCATCAGACGCTAAGGAAGAACACCATTTTGATTTCCAAGTCTTTAGTATGACCCAACCGGGGATCAAACCCTGGCCTCCCTTCTCCGAGAAGACAAGTACCGGTAGCGACCCTAGTTGCGAGTTTGACGTTTCTCAAAAATCAATTCGACTTCCACCAATGTGCTAATAGTGTATGTATGTAGCAACAATTTGGAAGACAGTGGTACAGAGGTACATGTAAAGCGTCGGCCACTTGTACCAAAGGTTCCGGGTTCGTATCCCGTGATGAGCGGGTTTCTCCTTTGGGATTCTTCAACACAATCGGCGCGAGTACCGGTTAAGAATTCAGGAAGCAGACATCGAGTCTGATTAATGTAAGCTTAAAGCTTGTTTCGCAATCGATGTAAAATAAATAAGTTTAAACTAACCATTAGCGTGGACAGACTGTTTTATGGAGTATTAATATACTATATACAGGAAACACATGGACAGGTAAAGGGCCACCGAGATATGTCTGCAAATTGTTGAAAACGGCTAAATCCCAAATCAATCAACCAATCAACCCTTTCTTAAGACGGACTCTTGAATATGTGAAATTAAGTGCTCGAGCATGAGTGAACCGGGATAAAGGTAACTTAAGCAACCATATGTTCCGGTCTTTGACCACTACAACGTTCCATATTATTAAATAGTTAAACGTTTATATTGCAAACACGTGTAGACCGCTAACTCGGCCCATTTAACTATAACAAAGCGTGGACGTGGTAACTTCTTGAATGTCCGTAACTTGGTTAACATAGATCTTTTCATTTGAGTTCTACGGCATTTTCAACAATATTTTAGTTATGTAACATCGACATTTCACTTATTCATGATCGCTTAGCGAACCAAATAAAACTAGGCTATGAAACTTACCCAGGGGCAATCCATCATGACCGATACGAGCGGGGATCGAACAAGGGAGGCCCGGTTCTAAATACCCAACGTTACACACGTGTTCTTTGTGGATTCATTCTTTGTTTACACAGTGAGCCTTGGTAATACGATCATCAACGTTACCAACTTGTTCTTGGTGGATTCCTTCTTTGTTTACACAGTGAGCCTTGGTAGTACGATCATTCAAGAATATAATGTACGTGCATATTTTACGTTTTCCGATATCACAATATTAAAGAAGAAAAAACCCACTGCAGATCCAGAAACTGTGCAAGCCACAGTATATTGAAGAAGTTTCGCTTTAAAATCTTATAAAGACAAGAACCACCCCTGTCGCGGTCAATTGCTTTCCTAAGGGCCGTGAATTGTGACCATTGATTCACATAATACAATGCATGCACATTAAAGTGAACATTTTAGAGAACAGTTATTTATCGATTGATTGGTGTTTTACGCCGCTTTCGACCATTGTTCAGTTATATCACAGCGGTTCCTGGATAAGTTACCAGTACTACTGGTCAATTGTTCAGTTATATCACATCGTTTCCTGGATAAGTTACCAGTACTACTGGTCCATTGTTCAGTTATATCACAGCGTTTCCTGGATAAGTTACCAGTACTACTGGTCCATTGTTCAGTTAATCCCGGCGTTTCCTGGATAAGTTACCAGTACTACTGGTCCATTGTTCAGTTAATCCCGGCGTTTCCTGGATAAGTTACCAGT
>JAUELF010235655.1:0-13082 GCA_031471495.1 Clinocardium nuttallii
AGTTGTCACGAGGACGATGGAACGGCTGGAATGGTCAAGGTGCTTACGATGGATGGTGTTACCGTGAACACATTTAACATTAGTCACAGAGATCCTTCCTATTTGGCCGTAAGCAGTTCCGGGGACAGAATCCTTGTTAGTTGCTCTTATAATGGTGTTTTGTGCATAGATAACACTGGTAAAACAATGTATACGTATAATGATAAAATGCTTGACGGTAGTCTTGGTTTGTTGTTTGATTCGTATGATAACTTCATGGTGTGTAGTGAATCGAGCAACACTTTACACGTAGTGAAGAGCAACGGTACTCGACACATGATTCTTCTTACCCGTGATGACGGCTTGGACGATCCTCAATGTCTGGCTTACAGACCAAGTGATAATACTCTGGTTATCGGACAAAATAATCCACCAAACTCACGTCTGGGTGCACTTAAAAAAAAGGTATTCAAAAGTTGTCCTTTACTTGCAAAGACTGTTGTGTGGAGTACTGATGTGAGAAACTAGGAAATACACGAGTAGGTGAACTTGCTGCCGTGATATGATAATTGTTGAAAACGGCGTTAAACCCAAATCAATCAATCAATATCTACATCATAAGTCAAAAAATGTTTGTTGTACGACATTTGAATTGAGTGTATCTAAATGTTATACTGATCCAATTGATAACACCCGGCTACAGGTGTTTTCGTTTGGTTTCCCATCTCCCAAATTTGATAACAGTGTAATAAGAAACCATTTATATTAAACAACAACTTCTCCGTTTATGACGCGATATTTTTCCTCTTTCGAATGTACTAGAAAGGCATCACCTTAAGGGTTTCGCGGGATATAATGAGTGGAGAGGTGCAGAATTGCATTCGAACTACTAACCGACCACGCGCATATATATATTCTTATCGCATGTTTTACTCGTACCTTAATACTTGAACAAGCTATTTGAAGTAATTCTCCACATATTACAGTATTAATCAACAATTTCTCAGCAAGGAAAAAGCGCAATTGTCCTAATTTACTTAAGAGACGTATTTCGATAAAATGTAATTAACGTTTACAATATTTCTAGATGAAATTTACAGGTTTTGGCGCCAAAGGGACTAGTTAACATTTTGACGTCAAACCTCTGACGTGACGTCATTTTCCTAGCATTCGGTTATATTTAATTTAAGTCAAGAACCCCTATTAAAATCTTTCTCTAAGAATCCAAACTAAATGTATGAATAATCTAAAAACACCGTTGTTTGCATTGGATCTCGGACAAGTTTTAGGTTGAATTTCAGGTTTCGAGGTGATTCCGATATTTGCTGGTGAAAGATCTACAGAAATATGTTGTGAAAATATCGATCTTTCGGGTTCTAACTAAAACATTTCTGAAACTAGATTTTCTTTTAGATATATATAACGAACATGCCCAGACCTAGATCACATTGAGTTATATAGAAGTGTGGAGAATTGCAGCGAAATTCTTTGTTCCCAAAATCGCTGAATTTCCGTACACATTGTGACACAATAGCCGTGTAGACATTCGTTCTGTGGAACAAAATAGAATAATTCTGCTCCACTATACTATACACATTCTATATGTACATGTACTTGTCAATTGGTAAATGTGCTCCACTTCCTTTGTCATTTGTAATGTTTATTTGTGTTGTTGTTTTTCCTCACATTTCATGTGGCCTATTGAATTTATATTTATAAAAACCTTCTTCTATGTATAACACAATACAATAAAAAAATATTTTAAATGGAAATCATTTCCATACAGTACAAAACGCAAAATTCAAAAGTACAAAGAATATCGGTGATGGAGTAGTTTAGTAGATAGTACAGAGAAGATCTATTATTAAATAGTAAACAAATCTATATGAGTATACGTATTAACGGTTTAACACAGTGTATATAAGATTAGCTTAATAGGATTAATATAAACAGATGTCAATTTTTTACCTATTGTGAAATTGTGAAAATTAAAAATACATTGTTTATTTATTTGTGAAAGCATCATTTCATCCTTAATTAGCATAATCAATGAATTTATCACCATTTAGTATTTCCTTCCTATTTTAGAAGAAGAAATGATAGTTGTGAACTTGTTTCGTGATGGTCACTTGCAGAATTTATTAATAAATCATAATATCAAGTTTGACATTTGCTTAATGTTTATATATCAATAAAATATTGCATTTCAGGCTACAATCGACTTTGATTCACATTTGCAAAGAACGTAATATATCTATAGGTGCTACCTATTTACGAAAAAACAGTAAACACAAATTAAAGAGAAGAATTCGGTCATTAAAAATGATTTTAAAAGTAAAAGACAAGACGATGTTTATCTTCATGTCATGTGTTTTGCGTGTAGCTTGGTTAATATCGATCAAGTGAATTAGGAGAAGATATTGTTTGAAGCTAAAAGTTTATTTTACCCCTTTTCTGATGACCCCTGCCGGCTATGTTTTTTCCGCAAACAATGCGGCTTGCGGCTTTAACGATTTATTAAGACTGTCACGAAGGAAACAATTCTTTGATTTAGGTAGTTTCATAAGACAAATACCTCTGATAATATGTGGAATCCGCTATGGTCGAGTGGTTAGCGTCGGGGATTTAGAAACAGGGTGTCCCTGGTTCGATCCCCAGTCGCGGCAATTCGGTCATGGTGGAGTGCCCTTGGGCAAGGCACATTTTCTAGCCTAGTACTGGTTTGTTTACCCAGGGATCATGAATAATTACATTTAATTGCGCGCTAAATGACCTTAGCTGTCGATGCGCCATAAAACAATATACATTCATTCTGATAATATGTAAACAGGCTCAAGTAAAAAATAATGCTTCCAGACTGTTAACAGTATTTTTCTTCAATTGGCCAATTAACCTAGTTTTTGATCAGACAATATCTAAAATAAACACCAATTCAAGTTGTAAATGCGGTCTCCAGAGTGTTAACAAGAAATTCATTCTATTTGACAGTGTGACCTAGATTTCCCTCTGACATGACACTTATTCGAGATTGCCCTAGTTATCATCAATACATACATTCTGGGGGATAATTCCTACCTCTTTATTTTGAGAGCAGACAAGCACTTTCATAAGAGTAAAATTTTGTCCCTTTCCTGAACCCGAATGACTGGCATATTTTTTCCACAATCAGTATGGCTCACATTCTCATATACAAAGGAATTTGATTCAGATTACTTTGAAATTGTCAAAGTCTGGAATGAATGTATATTGTTTTGTGGCGCATCGACAGCTAAGGTCATATAGCGCGCAATTAAATTTAATTATTCATGATCCATCAAAGTCTGGAAGAAAGCGGGATAAATCTCAATGTAAGAAAGCACAATTCTGAGATAAAATGCCAATACATCAGAAGTAGTATGTAAGTGGTTAATGGTTAACCCTTTTCTACATGTATTTGCTTTCTGACCCCTCTGCAGCGGAGACATTTTGAGAACAGTATGGCAAAAGGAAATATTGCTCACAATGAGCAATTTTCCATTTTGTCAACATTTATTCAACTATATTCAATACTAACACTTTTGAATTTAAATAATTTCCAAAAGTTTGTCTAAATGTTTTCAAAGTGCATATTTGTTGCATTTGGAAAGGGGTTAAGAAAACTCAAATTACTCTAATTTTATCTGTATCATCATTTATAACTAAAAATGTTTTATTCTCTTATTGTCAATTTAGACTACTTTTCTTTTATATTTGGTGTGGATGACTTTTTAAATATCTGAAATATTGATTTGTAAAATATACTAAGAAAAAATAAAAAATACTTTTATTGAACATTTATTCTTTTCTTTTAGTGCAATTTACTCTTCCTCAACATGCAATTGTCTACTGTCTCAAATATTCATACATTTCTCACATGCAACGAATCTGAAGCAAGCCTTTAAAAACATCGGGGCAAATATATAGAAAAGCCTTTATGTACACAGATCATATAAAGAGATTATATATTGGCGAGCCCCGGTACTCTTAGTCGGTAGCGACGCAGACGGTCAATCCAGGAGTTGTGAGTTCGAATCTCAGCTTGATCAACATTCTTTCCGACGTTTGACAAAAGCCACTGTGACAAGCGCCATTCGTCTTTCACCAATTGGCTTTACTATGTGGAAAAGCTGCCTGTTTCTTGGAAAGTATGTTATGTGGTGTACTGGTATGAGAAAGCTAAACAACACATGAGTAGGTTAACTGACCGCCGTGATATGACTGAACAATTGTTGAAAACGGCGTTATGCCCAAATCAATCATATAGAGAGAGGCATTCCAATTTTGTACGTACAATGTTGAAAAAGGAAAATGGGCTCATAATGAATAAAAAAAGTACTAGTTTGTTTATGAATAAATGAGCTTTTCCCGTGATATAACTGAAATTATGCTGTAAACGGCGTCAAACTACAAAAAGATGAACACGATAGGAGACACAGTCACACGCTGTTTAATAACATTGGATAACATAATTCCGAACAGAAATGTAAAAAGAAAACGCGATTAAAAATACATATAACACATTTAAAACCTTATGTCTTTTATTATGACCCCATTACCAGAAACGTAAAGCTATAAGAACAACTCCCTGTACTATATCCTTAGGATTGTGTATAGTTATGGTGTACGATATTTTGCAGTTGTACGAAGTCTGCGACTTCACGAAATCTTTAAAAAAAAAATCAGTTGGCAAGCTCATTTTTAATCTATTCCTTCTTTGTTCAACCAGGAATCTAGAGTAATCATTCTAGGTTCCTTGTTCAACTAATTATTGCAGGAAAATTTGTCAGTTCGAACAGAGACATATAAATATATCAAAAGTGTATTTAACAGTTATACGAAAAAAAACAATGAATGGTAACAGGTGTAAGAATTTTTTTTTCAATAACCCATGAAGCTTTCTGAAATGAAATTTGGAAAAAATCAATTTGGGCCGCCATTTTGGATATGTATAAAACACAGATTTAAAATTGTTGTCGTCTAGTAATTTAAAAAAATAATCTAAATCGACATTTAGGTCATACAAGTGCTGTGTTATTTTGGTGTGATCTAACTTTTGTACAAAAAGAATGAAGAAATAAGTGGAACTTTGAAATAAACGACCGCAATTCGACGTCAGAACATAACTTTTGACTGTACCGTAGCCAAAGAACGACATAACGTCATTTCCGTAAAAACTTCATTAAGGACCTTAATCATATTGGCCCCATGTTCAAACCTCGTTCATTATAAATGTTATTCATTGATTTTATGAAAGTCTTTACTTTCTTATTTTCTGTTCATAGCAATAGACGACAGCAAATCGAATTCCGAACATTTTGTGATCATGCAGAAAAAATGAGATTAACATTATTATCGTCTAGTTAATTACTTATGAATCATTTGTTATTGCCGAAGTATGATCTTTAATTTTTATTTACAATCATCTTACTGTTTTTTCGTCAATAGGTAGCACCTATAGATATATTACTCTATACAATAACTTGTAAACAAACAAAAGAGTAGTGATAATAATTTTAAAAAGATCAGAAGGATGATCTTCATCAGATTCGGATGGTATGACTCTGATAAACCTGTATATAACTCATTTTAGATGCCGAGTTATGTCAGCGTCGGTGTGATAGCATAGGAATATGGTCTGGATAAGTTTAGATCTAACTAGAGCGACTAATATATTGGGTTAAAAATGAATTAAATAAATGCGAGCGCAACGGAAGGAAGCCACTACAGTCATTTTAAATGTAACATTGTAACATTGTGGTATTATCCTGTATCCTGCTGAATTCCTACGGCAAATAGCTCTAAACATACGTTGAATATAGAACAATTATACTACATATATGTATACATGTACATGTATGTGCAAACAAATTGTGATCCGAATAGCTTGCAACTATTGTGTTACAGATGCATATTGTTCGCCATACAAACACGGTAAAACTAAGTTGACTCGTCCATTCTGAAATTCGGACCTCTCCATTATTTGTCCAGCTTGAAATTTGGTAAAGTTTCATGTCTAAATGATAAACAATAACAACTTTAGAAGAGACAGCTCGTCTCACCTAAATCTGCATCATTTGCAAAAGCCATTAATTGCCTTTGACACGTGTAGAGCATATATAAGCGAAATAATCAGATCTAAATACATATACAAGTCTTTAAAATATGTAGTTAATTTTGTCTTATACCACTTGCAGACGCCTTTTAACACTTGCGTAGCAGATGAAGTTTTAAAGCATTATTGCAAAAGCAGCAATTGCTGATAGTGAGCGATAGTTCCATTTGCCACAATGCTTTCATCACCTTTTTTTTAAAATACATATACATTCAATTTTAGACATTTTCGATATGCCAATCTATGTACAGGGTCGACTTCAGCAGATTTATTGTATGTTGGAAAGTGTTATACTTCGTCATGTCATGTTCACGTTTTACTTTTTTTCATGCTTCGATATTGAAAATATAAACGTAAATACGCTCTCGATAGGTAAATTATTTACAGTAACTCCGGTATAGGATTTTACCTGCTAAATACAAAGGTACAATAGATACCTGCCAGGACAGTGAAAACTTCAGTATAAGCAAGGACATGTTAAATAACAGACATGGCTGCACCGGAATCTAGGTTGAGCTTAGGATTTCACAATTACGTTTGCGAAGTCGATGAAAGGTTGCAAAAAGCACACATGCGACAAAAAACATTTTCATCATTTGAAGAACTCAGAAAATAGGCATCGTTTTTACTCGATACAAAAAGTTGTAAACATAGCAAACTCATTATAGTAACGGTTCATGAACATACCGAGGCTATTGTTGCGTAACTAACCGTGTACCTCAGTCTTGCCGTATATTGACAAATGGACATAATTTTCCCTTAAAAGTCATCTGCTATGGATGTGTTAAAATGCTTTAACGTCTTGAAATAAATATTTGATAAGGTTTGCCCGTAATTGGATGGGAGAGAGGTGCATGTGCTACTTTATTTATTTAAAGTATACATACCACCTTCACGGTTTAAAGTTCCTAAGGAATTTTTGAAATAATGTCTGTTACCATATACCTCATTAGCCAGGTTACTGCATAATATCTGTGCTTAAGGCTCCATGAGGCAATTCCATACAATAAACTGAAAACACTTTCTATCACAAGTAGCGATTCCATTCATACTTTAAATTGCTGCCGACTGACAGTATCGATCTTATCAGCTGTGAATACCTGTTTGAGTGCTACGGATATGGGTACTAGTGTTAAGTATAGTTACCAACGAAGTTAAAGCTATATGTACATATGTAAGGCTGATGCACACATTCTATTTTCTAGCTTATAACCCAACGTGCTCCCCGCACCGCTCACGCACCAGCCGCGACTAATCAACTCAGACACAAGAAATGCATTTTCATTAACGTAGTTATGGCGCTGTCACACTGTTGCGTATCGTATTAGCGTATGTCAGCGAATGAGAAATATCACGCATATGCTGGTGTACGCTGACATACGCTTGGTGTACGTTAGGCATAGGTTGTATACGTTTCAAGCACGGTCGCATACCCTGGCATACGCTGGCTAATGGCGAGGCAGAACTTATTTGTTAAGCATGCCTGAAAAAATGTGCCTATTCGGACTTATGGTTTATACGCAAAGCAGACGCAATGCACACGCTGAAAACGTTCGATTTACGCTAGAGGTACGTTACTCATAGGTCGAGTACACTGGTCAGACCTTGAATGTGTATATCGTGCAGCTAGCATATTTATGGTACACGAGTAACGTAGTTCTTACGAATGTCTGACGTATCTGCAACGTATAAAGACATCTTTGCGTATGCCTAACGTTTGAGTAACGTATACATAAGGTACAACTAGCGTACGATTGGCGTATGAATGGTGTACTCGCTGCATATTGCCAGCGTTTTGATAAAGTTTATATATTGGATTCCATTACTATATATTCTACAGTTCTTCGTGGACTTATATTGGCACTTTGTCACATGATAGCGCTACGCTAGATATAGGCAGTTCAAACTCGACTCATTCGCTAGAAATACGCTGGGCATATGCTGGCGATACTCTAATCATACGATACTCATAGGTTCAATACGGTAAGTACATGTATACAAACAATTTTGTATTTTCAATGGCTTTTTGTGCGTATGAATTAATTAATTCATAATTTCTTATACGCAACGAATACGTTTTTCTCATACGCAAGAATGTGACAGGGTCATTACGCGTGGGTGAGGTAGCTTGAAATTACTTGCGTAGTCCACGCGGGCCATCCGCGGAGGGCCACATACAACCCCAATATCTCAACATACGCGGTTCGGATGAAACCATGGCATTAGCCAAGGTTTGGGTGTTCAATTGGATTGGAGGATTTTCATGATATATCACCAGGAGCATATCAGTTGCGATGCGTTCTAGTACAATTATTCAATTCAAGTTCCTCACATGTTGAAGACGTTAGATGGTCAGTCTTCTTATAGCTAGTTAGTATTTACTGACATGTTAGTCAAGTGACATGTTAATATGTAGGAGGTTCAACGTACTAGAAACCAAACTCTGAACGAAAACTTTATCAAGAAGGATTGGCAGATAATTATTGATAAAGCGTTAAGTCGCTGTGAAACAGTTGAGGCAGAGCTAGATATCGCAAACCAATAAGTCGAGTTGGATGATCTAAGTCTGAAATAAGCAGCGCTCACGAAATTCACCCTTTTACTATTTATGACAAGTGTTTGCATATACCTTCCTGTGGTGCCATGGTAAGGGATTTAAAAAGACAGTGATTTTACAAAATATGTTTTTGAATTGTCGGTGAATTTTTGCGAAATATGCATGGGTCATTTGCTCATTTGTCAGAAATTATATATTTCTCAAAAGCCTAACGGTTGATTTTCGTATAGCGACTCTCATTGAGTTTCGAAACTTTGCCAACAGACATGTAGGTTTTGATAAATCAATAGATGAATGTGTCAATGTTAAATGCATCCTATTACTAGCACTGGTAAAGTATTAGGTACTTACGTTTTCCTCAATAATCTCTAATAACGTATACTTTCATTTACATAAAATTTATATATTACTCCCTGGATGTTTTCAATGTCGTTTGCCAGAGATTTCTTGTATGTTGGACAAAGTTAATTTGGTCCGAAAGAAATTATTAAAACGCACATGTTTATTTAAGTAAAAAACCGTTTAAGTTATTCACGAACATGATTTAAACCCGTTCAAAATTATAAAGAGTGTTTTGGGTTGGTTTATTTTCTTTTTCATTTTGAAAACAGGGGTATATATATACAAAGGGAACCAAAGTCAATTTTAACTTGTATTTTTAAAGGTGCGGTATTGATTAATTAGAACTGAGCCGAACAATGCGATACTTAGTATAATATCGCTTGCAAATGTATAGATCTATAATTCTGAATAAGTCAAGAATGGCTATAAAAAAAGCGTGTGAAAAAGTTGGAAATGTGTGTCTATAAGTGTATATAAAATGGTCCATACACTACGAGAATGACTCTTTTATCGTTTATTAACGATTCATTGAGGCTTATATTGCTGGGAACAAACATGTAAATTGGAAGTAACGATAAACGATAAAAAGTTCTTTTAAGTAAATCGTCTTTTATGGTTTTCGTTTCATTGTGCTTCTTCCAATATTTGATTACGGTGTAACGGGGAACCATTTTTAAACGTTAACATTTATTCACAATAACCTGGTTGAACTATTATCATTGTGTTTGATTAAATAAACCCTTACATGATCGGCATATGCAGATCTGAAAAACATAGACAGTTTCTTATCATACTATACTCGACTGTGATCAACATTAACAAATACAAATAGTGAAATCATCCTGTTATTTCATTTCTTGGTCTATAATGTGTCCGTTTCTCATCTTGGCCATTGTTTGTTAAATATATATACAGGAGCTTGCCATAAGAGTAGTAGTGGGTTGAGGGTTAAAATAAGCCCCGTCAGTAGGAAATTAATCTTAAAGGATATTGTGACAGGGAAGACTTCGTTTACCCATTGAGATGCAGACTTTGGTTACAACTGCACGAACACTCTTTATTGGTGCCAGAGTTCAAGGTCAAAGTGATCCGATGTTGGGACGCGACACACTGTCTTCCAAGGATGCATGTGCATACACAATAAGCTGTCATAAGAGATGTAACCAAGACAAGGTTGTGATAAATGAAAGACGGACGGACAAGATGCAAACCTGTAGTAGAAGCAAATATATGACTACGGGATCAACACTCTGTCATTTAAACGAATAACTGTTGATACACCAAACCAGGTCTTATAAGTTTTGTTTTTATTTGTCATCGAAAATGAATGGTACTGCATCAGTTTGATGATTTGAAAACAACATAATAGATACATATTGCGAGCTCGACGAAAGGAATCCTTTACTACCATTCCAAAAATATTTGGTCTGAATCGCCCGGGATCCGAACCATGGCGGATGCTGTAATATGGTAAAATAATGTATATTTTCGTAATGGAAATCGACGTGAAGACCGATGCTCTACCACTACGCCAGAATCCTTCTTAGAGTTATCCTTTGACGACGGGAAATCCAAGTCAAATGCTGGTTAATGTTCTTTCAGTCACTGGAACAATCATCTTTTTTTTTTCAAAATAATGGGAATTGAACCCGAGATAGATGGTCTAAAACTACACTAAATCTTTCTTGTGGATGTCTTGTGAATAAGGGCATATCAATGCAAAATTCTGCTTGTAGAGCATTTATAGTTCTTGTCTGAACTGGTATAATCATCAATTACATTTTTATAATTATGCGTTGATGATCCACTATAAACATCCTCAAGATGCAGGCAATATTTCATGTATTGACTAGGTGCATAGATATGCATTATACCTCTGATTGTTGGCTGAATTGTATCATCAAACGTATATTAATATAACTCGTATTAAGTAATATTTGACCATCATACGTGACATGGTGTCAGAAGTGAAGCTTTATCATTTTTTAAAATGACTTTCATGAAGATTAATGTCTACTTCTAACACTCTATCGGGGAACACACCTATAATGGACTGGGAGAATAAGAGGGAACATAGACTTATTTCGAACAACATGCTGGTTTTATGTTTTCGGGTCGCTTAAAGACAATTTATGAAGAAGGCTAGTGTTCGTACGTGATGTTGTGCTCAGGCGAGACAGGGAGAAGCTTATATTCCACATGGGGATTAACTGATCAGAAGTCACTACAGGCCCAATACGACGAATTCAAAGACTATGTGAAACCACGGCTAGCGTGATCTATAACAGATATAAGTTCCATTCAAGAGTGAAAAAATAAACGGGAATCATTTGACCAGTTTTTAGCTGAAATACATTTTTAGTTAAAGACTGTCCGTTTAATGAGGAATAAGAAATATTGAATTTTTACGCATAAGGAGCAACATAATTAGAGAGAAATTAATAAATCAAGGTTCGGAAATGCTTGGACATTACAAGGCAGTGTGAAAAATCTGCAATTCAGGCAAAATCAATAGCAGAAGAAAATGTAAACTTTGTCAAGGAACAAATATTGCTAAAAAAAAAAGCAACCCTCAAAGAAAAAGGTCGTGATAAATCTCATAAAATGCAAAAGCAGGGACATGTCATAAATGTAGGAAAAATCATCTTGTGCGACTCTGAAATTCAACAAAAAACCATAAAGAAACGTGAATGCATGCGACATTCAATCAGATAAATCATCCGAAGAAAGTGATGACTTACTTATGTTTTCAATGGGAACAGCGAAAGGCTTGGACTGAAGATATCGTAGTGCAAAATAAAAAATATAATTTCCAATTAGACACTGGTGCAATGTAATAAGGTTGGATGTAACTGTGACACTGATATGATATAACGCAAGAGTCATATTCTGGTCATAATTAGTAACTAAATGTGTAATGACATTGGACTTTGAGTACAAGGACATACTTTATGTCTTGGAATTTCATCTGGTTTACACACAGTCGGAGTTGACTATTGCTCGGAGTTGACTCTTGTGAAAAACTTATTACGATAAGTAAAACCTCAAAGCAGATACTAACAGACATTCAAAAATGGTGCAATACATTAATCTAAGGACCTTGCCCACATGTAGACGCATGTGCAGCAGAGTAGATAGTGTTGTAAACATTGAGGCCAAAACAGAAATGTCTCATAATGAGATTTTTCTCCACTTTTCACAATATTTTGAAGTAAAAAAAAAAGCTTTCACTACCTAAAAAATGCCCATGGTGTGTTCACGTGCTACATAATCGGGTTATCTTTCAATCACCTGATCTGAAGGCTCTGGTTGATCTATTCAAATGAATACTGCCTTTCTCCTGGTCTCCAATTGAGGGACAATTTAAGTTCTATATGTATTAATGTAATCGATAACAGACGGCTTTGTAAACATCTATGCAAGTAGATATATATGGACATGTCTGTACATTATAGTATAATCAAAGATAAATAATCAAATATAGTTGAAACTATTGCAGCAAAAGGAGACATTGCTATTTATTGAAACATTTCTGGTTTTGCTATAATTAAATAATATATCGTAGTATACGTCCCATTATTGAAATGGACTATAGTTTTTCCTTATTTGTAATACCCATGCTTATTAACTCATACTCTAGTGCTCATAACTTTTCCTTTCAGTTTCCCTCTTTCCTCAATCACTTTCCATGTAACTGCTGTTAACCATACTCTGCACGTTTATTCAGTCTAAGCTTGGTCTACATCATTTGTTTCTTATTCGTGAAATGTTAAACAAATAAAAGATTTAGAAATACAAGGGAACTTTGCAAATCTCAAGAGCAGCAATATTAAATTTGGCATAGGAAATATGGTTCGGACACAAAACAAACAAAATGGGATCAAGGTCACAGTGACCCATCTTTGGCACGCTACGCCCTGGATTCATCATGACTACTGGATTTGGAAACAATACATCGCATAGGGGATATAACCTATAAATCGCATAGGGGATATAACCCGGAAAAAGTTTCGCTGAAAGGAAGGACGGTTTAACGGACATATATATGCAAACACATTTGGATTTGCTTATCTT
>JAUELF010235665.1:0-13081 GCA_031471495.1 Clinocardium nuttallii
TAATTGAATGGATAATCTATGACTAAAAGTGGAAAACATTGTGGCAAAAGAAGAAATTGCATGTTTTGTGCAATTTCTTTTTTTGTCACTTTGTTTTCAAAAAGCCATCTGCTGCAGAGGCATCAGAAAGCGTCTATATGAGGGAAAGGGTTAATCAGTCCTTAACCCTTTACAACTCGCAGACGTATTTTGACACATTTGCAGCACATAAATATTAAAAACATTGAGCAATTTCTCCATTAAACCACATTATTTACAAAACTTCATTTTCACCTCAAATCAATCCATATACTCACATTAATACAGACTTTTCATATTTTTGCAAAGTTGTTTTCAATGTTGTCTGTTGCAGACTTGGTAAAAAGAAATTGATTAAACCAATCAATTAAAAAAAAATCCATTTACATTGACTACAACTCTCAAAATTTAATACATATTGTGGATGCGAACACTCAAAATGAACTTGCATTTTGAGTATAGAAACCTGGACAACATTGACTTATGCCCTGTACTAATAATAATATACAAACATTGAAGCAGAATCCATGATTATGTCTCTTTGACTAAATAAGTGCTGTCAGCACTTTGAAAACTAATAAAATCCAAAGCTGCATAGGCTGAAAATTCATAATCTTGAATGGGCATCTATAAATACATGTAAGTATGTTAAACTTACGAATCACCTGTCATTCTAATGCCAAACTAAATTATACTTTAACATTGACTAATGCCCTGCACTAAATAACACCTTTTTTTGCAGGAACTATGAATATGTCACTATGATTTTTTTGTAGTGCCTTCAGCGCTTTAAAAGCTAATGAAATCCAAAGCTGCAGAGGCTGAAAATTCACAATCTTGAATAGGCGTTAATAAATATATGTAAATGTATTTCAAACTTAAGCATGTTTAACTTACGATTCGCATGACATTTTAACGCCAAACTTAATTATACATTGACATTGACTAATGCACTAAAACAACAACTTTTTCTGCAGAATCTATGAATATGTCACTCTGATTATTTGAAGTGCTGTCAGCGCTTTGAAAACTAATGAAATCCAAAGTTGCAGAGGTTGAATATTACAACTTATATTGGTGTTTATAAATACATGTATTTCAAACTTAAGCATGTTTAACTTACGATTCCCCTGACATTTTAAAGCCTAACTAATAAATCCTTTCAGTTTAAATCCATCAGTATACTAAATAAATCCTAGTCCTCCATGCTGTCACATGAAACACCTGTATGATTTGACATAACTATAGAACTTGGTGAAGAGACGTTGCGACCAGCGCGTATCTCAGGTACAACTAACAGGCTCTCTCGCCTTTCCGTAACGAACTATTTATTGATATATTTATAGTCTGTATCGATTATCCCGACAACATCAAAGTTCTGAAGGGCTGAGGTATAACACTGACGTTTTACATCGATAAAACAATCAATCAACAATTAAACTTTAAATTATCGATTCGCTTCGAATTTTTTATTTTAATTTCTCTAAATTTACCCCTTTACATCATACGAGTTGGGTAGAGTCCAGGTTTCTGTACTAGGAATGAGATTTTATATTTTGACTGTTCACATCCTAGACGTTACAATTCAATTTGTAACTGCGATACATTGAGACTAGAGTGGAGGATGTTTCAGGGTCGGCGGCATTAAAATATCACAGGGTCAAAATCATTAGAGTAAATAAACTCTGTCAAATTACAGCGCTATTGTTTTACTTAGCCTATATTACCTTCATTTTGGCCCGTCTTGTTCGTAGTTTTAAGTAATTAGTTTAGGCATCTGTTAAAGCGGATTAATCTAATTAATTGGTTATTTGAACTAGCAATTAACATCCCTGAATACTCTCCCACCTTCACTCGCCTCTGAACCCGTTCAGATACATACAAAATACTTATCACATAAAGCCACCAGAGTGTCAATAAATATTGTATGACCTACTTGTTTGGTTTCCAGTCTTATCCTCAAGTCTGTGTTACAACGCGGAAACCAAACTATGAAAATGACGTCACGTCAGCGGTTTAACGTCAGTCACTTTGGCGCCAAAACCGGCAAATTTCATGTACGTTTTTTCGAAATACGCCTTATTTCGTGTTTAGTTATAATAATAAATAATCACTCATGAAATAACCTCTATAATATGTCTCTGCTATTACACATCATCCGTGACCGTCATCATCTACATGACTAAATGATTGAATGATAACAAATAATTGTCGTCAATGCATGGACCAACAGCACAAACACAGGCCGGCATTATATCATAACCAGCCCGTAGACAAATTTAAAAAAAAAAGGAATATCTTGAAACAATAGAAGAATGATTTTGATAAACAATTGAGAACATAAAGACATTGTTTAGCATATGAGCCATCCCGCGATAAAACCAACAGTATGACCTCTGCGTAATTTATCGACCAAGATCAGCCCGCGCAGTCAGCGCAGACTGGTCCGGGCCGACACATTTCGTCTCAGGGGGAAAGATGTATAAAGTAATGAGTGATGAAACAGAAAATCAACAGGCGAACAGTGGTGTCCTGGTAAGCCTGTGCGGCATGCTTTTGCTGATCCGGGTCGATATTTTACTGAGAGTCCACAAAGTTAATTTTTCTCGCGGGACGGCTCATATCTGCTCTGTGAAAACTAGCCGTAAGACATTAACGATCAATGTAGATCCAGCTCAGTCTGATCTCGATGGAGCGGATGCTTATTAGTTAAAGTGACGTCAATGGGATCGTGGCCTAGTTTACACACGTTTTTGACAGTCTCCCATCAGGCATGTAGCTTTGACAGACGAAAATGACAGGGGAATACACATATACAACACGAGAGAATTGTCTGCCTCGGTTCGGGAGGTCGCGGGTTTGAACCCCGGCAGGTCGGTCATACCAAAAATGCTTTAAAATGGGAGTTATGGCTGCCCTTCTTGGCGGTCAAAATTTCGACTGACTGACTGGTGTCAGGATAAATGGACCAGTAGTACTGATTTGCATATATAAAAGATGACCGACTTTTGTAAAACGTCGGAAAGAGGGTTTTCCAAGCTTTGGTTCGAACTCACAACCCCTAATTAATAGCCCACCTCGCTACCATTGTTCGGCTATACTTATTTGGAGAGGTCAAAAACGCACTGCTCAATGTTTAATTTACATAATGAGACGCGGCTTAATGCATCTGATACAGTGAAGACCCAGTCGAGTCTGTACAACCGCATATCATATATAGTCTTCGTATGAGCCGTCCCACGAGAAAACCAACATCGTGGACTCTGCGTAAAATATCGACCCGGATCAGCCTAAGCATGCCGTGCCGGCTAATCCGAACAGACTACTGTGGATTTTCTCTTTCATGAATCACTATTCTATACATCTTTTCCCCCTGAGACTGAATGTGTCGGCCCGGTTAAGCCTACGGCTGCGTATGCTGATCAAAGTCGATACATTACGCGGAGTCCACAGTGGTTTGGTTTTCTCGTGGAACGGCTCATATATATGTTATAAAGAAACGGACTATTGCCGCTAGTCTCCACTGTAAACAATACCCGACTTTATACCAACCTATTGTATAACCTTCCCGATACTTACACATACCGTTAAAATAAACCTCTTCGCTTTTAAAATTTAAATCTCATTAAAGTTCACTGTGCGTAGAGCCTTGTTACTGCAGCGATAATTCTGCATCAGACGACTTTGAACAAATGTTGTCAAAAAATGGAAGATCTCTATAATTGAATGGATAACCTATGACTAAAAGTTGAAAACATTGTGGCAAAAATTGCACGTTTTGTGCAATTTCTCCTTTTGTCACAATGTTTTCAAAAAGCCGTCTACTGCAGAGGCGTCAGAAAGCGTCTATCTGAAGGAAAGGGTAAGTCTGGTTTTGATGAAATTGAGCAATATTTTGGCTGGCTATATATCAGACTTATACAGTAAATTGAAAGGATAGTTTAAATGTCGTCCTTAAGAAAACACTTATAATATATGTGTTAAGCTCATGTATGGTGTTTGTTTTATTATATTAAGTTGAAAAGCATCGTAGGGAGTTGAGACATGCGCGTTTTTCAATAATTACTCCTTATCCCAAAGTGTTTTCGAAACTCGTCTGCTGCATATGTGTCAAATGAATTCTGTATCAGGAAAAATGTTTAAGGAATCATTGGATCTACTTTTTTCTTATATACATGCCAGACAAAGGTCATCTTAACAGCGGACGAATATGCACATGTACCTATCCGTTTTTCAGAGCTCTATGTAAAATTCAAACCATATGTTGTGGGTACTAAAAAGGAATCGTCTCACAATTCTTATGAGTACCAACATCGGATATTTTTTTTAGTAATAAGAGAAATATTGTGGGGAAGAGATTCCCTCTTATCAACTCCTCTGTTTTATGTTTCAAAACACATAAATTGCTTGTATAGGTACACCCGGAGTTACACTGACAACCGGTGAGATAATTATCTCTGTTATGAAATAATAAACAAACCAGATATTGTCCTCGTGTTTAGAATTCCGATATCAGATAAATAATTGAATGAAAATCGATACACATATATCTATATTGATCCTGTAAACACATGTTGGTGTTTTTCTGAGGATGTATATATATAATACTGTATTGTCATGTCGTATTAACTGTTAGATTATACTTGATCTATTTCTAAAACACACCGACAACAGATTAGTAATGTTGGGTTATATCACGGCGTTTCCTTGGTCAGTTAACATTTCTACTGGTTAAATTTTGATACGCCGTTTTCAACATTACTTCAGTTATATCACGACGACAGTTCACTTATCCATGATCCCTGGGTAAACAAACCAGTATTAGGCTAGGAAATGTGCCTTGCCTAAGTACACTCCATCGTGACCGTAGTTCCGCGACCGGGGATCGAACCCGTGACACCCGCTCGAAATTCCCGACCGGATTCCTAACATTACTACTGGGGGAAGATTAAGTTCTGCGTTTATGTCAATTTCATGCAAACTATCAAAGCTATCACTTTAAAACTTGGAGTACTTGAACGAAATATTTTACAAGTTACATATAGCCCTGTCATGTATTTTGATTGGATTTTTGCCCCTTTTTCAATAAAATATAATAATCAAAACCATTTTTGTGACACACAATGTCTTTGTAATAGTACAGTATATATAATGAGACCGGACTTAGCATATATAGGAAGTATGTATGGAAAAATACGATGTCTTTATTTGCAGTTAAACTCGAAACCCAACTCAAAGCTATGTAGACCGTTACCCGCTATACTCGCGAATGATCTTGGTTGATGTACGCAGCAGCTATACTTGATTATACGCACCTGTCGTGTCAACCTATTTTCGAGTGGAGAGAAACAATTGACTTATGCGGTCAATCAATGTTCACAGTTCTATTGTTCTACGTGTAAATTGAAATGTAACATGAAAACCAACATTATTGACTCTGCGTAATGTATCGACCCGAAGTGGCCGTTAGAGGTATAGAGTAATGATTCCTAAGACAGAAAATCCACGGCGAAAAGTATCTTGAACAGAAAATCCACAGGAGGCGAAAAGTATCTTGAAACAGAAAATCAACAGGAGTCGAAAAGTATCTGTCCGGGTTAGCCTGCGCGGCATGCTTAGGCTGATCCGGATAGATATTTTGTCAGTTTTTATAGCTCAGTCGGTAACGACGCGGGCAGTCAATCCATGGGTTGTGAGTTCGAATCCCGGCTCGGCCAACTTTCTTTGCGACGTTTGACAAAGTCAATGCGACATGCGTCATTCGTCTTCCAACATTGGGCTAAGTCTATATGGAAAAGCAGCCAGTTGCTTGGGAAGATTGTTTTGTGGAGTACTGGTGTCAGAAAACTAGGAAACACATGAGTAGGTAAACTGTCCGCCGTGATATGACTGAAAAAATGTTAAAAACGGCGTTAAAACCCAAATCAATCAGTCAATCAATCGTTAGTTTTTCATGTGGATCTGCTCATATGTACGATTTGATATATTCTACTTTCACTTATGCAAGTAGTATGTGAAGATCATTGGATATAGACTGTTCACACAATCCACTTGGTACTTTCTCCCATGGACGGACTCAACTTATACTATCAATACATCAGACCTCTAGATAGGGGGAGTTTTACATGTTCTAAAATTATTATTTTACCCTCTATCCCTATGTTGTGGGAACTTAAAAGAATCGTCTCAATGCATCAATGAGACGATTCTTTTGAGTACCAACAGCATAGGATTTGGGTGGACAATAAGAGAAATAGTGTGGAGAAAAGAGCTGTATACTCGTCCTTATATTCTACCTCTGCAATAATTCATAATGCCATTGGAATATGAATGAATAGGTACACGACTAGGTGGGTAGATTTGGAAGAGTTATTAACCCTTTACCTCACTAAGACGCTTTCTGACGCATCTGCAGCAGACGACTTTTGAAAATATTATGGCAAAAGGAGAAATTGTTCAAAACGAGCAATTTCTACTTTTGCAACAATGTTTTTCAACTTTTTTTCAGTAGTTATAATTCATTTATAGAGATAAACGATCCCTGCTTTTCCTAGATTTGTTCAAATTCGTCTGCTGCAGATTTGTTGTAAGTGTGAAATAGTTATATAAAAGGTTGAACTTACGATTCTGTAGTCATGTCTGTCTCCTCTTGTCTAAACTATGCCAAGTCGATATTTAACGGTCCCTGGGTTGTTGATCTCTAAATTAGACCGCTCTTTCTTTCTAATTGAGTATTATTATATAAACCTCTTTTGTGTGACCTGGTCTTTATATGTCCTGACAAATGTTCACGTACAATCCGCACTCTATAGATAATTACTTCAGTTTTAAAGACATTATCCCCGCCTTGTTCACTTTTCTTTGGTTAACGAATTTCAGGGGTTTTCGAACATAATTTACTCAATCGTTTTTACTTTCTCTGCTAAACGAAAGCAGGAAAGTATAAGGAGAGATCGCACATATGTCAAATATTTACACTACATATAATATTGACCAAAAATAAGTAACGAACACACTTTATGTCAACATTTATTACTTTCAAAAATTCTATATCATAATAATATAGTACATGTATTCCTTTAACATGAATTCCTCCCACAAACAGACACTATTCCCGTGTAAGGTCACCCCCACTGTGTAGGTAATTATAATAGGGTAATAAATTATTTGGGTAAAATTGACTAAAAAGATCAAGGTGGGCAAACAAAAGCGTTAGTGAGATCTATATACGAGGCATAGGAAAACTGCTTTCTTATAAATCACTGACAACACGACAATTTCATTAGTTCGATACACCACGCAGAGGCCATAATGTTGGTTTTCTCGCGGGACGGCTCAATTGTGTGTTATATCAGGAACGTGGATCCCTTTCCTTGGTTATATCTTGAAATAATATTCGACGATACTTGTTCGTATTCAAATATGTCATCGTTTCGAAAACAAGTTTCGGATTTAGCTATTCTTTCTTTGCAGTTACTAAATACGTTGTCAACCCATTCATTACGTACAACAATTCTGCAGCAGACGACTTAAAAAAAACATGTAAGCAAAAATGTAGAAACATCTCTATAAATGAAGGTTTAACTGTAGAATAGAGTTGAAAACATTGTTGCACAAGGAGAAATTGCTCGTTATGCAATTTCTCCTTTTGTCACGATGTTTTCAAAAGTCGTCTGGTGCTGAGGCGTCAGAAAGCGTGGATTTGTGGAAAAGGGTTAAATCACTGTCAACATTTTCATTAGTTGTTAGCGGATTTATTTATGTGTTATATCGGGAACGTAGATCCATGTCTCTGGTTATATCTTAAAAGAATGTTCGACGATACATGTACATATTCAAATATGTCATCATTTGCAACTATTTTCAATTAATATAGATAAGTATTTACTGTTGAGAAAACGGTTCTCAAGTGCTGCTAAATGTCGCAGGATAAAGTTGAAAAGCACAGCTAGCATTAAAACCGCACACTCGTCTTCCTTCACACACATTTTAATAAATTTTCAATCCTAAGATTTATATCTCACAAACACTTTTATTTACATCAACTCCGCCCCCTTAATTCATGTTACCCTTTCCCTGGCATAGAATACATTTCACGCATTTTCGAAAATTGAATGAGCAAACAAAACTTTCTCTTGTAAGTTCTGTAACAAACTCAAACTTCACAGTCTTTCAAGTATTACTAAGATATTTCTACAGCACAAGTATTTAAAAATAAATATTTATGGATAACCAATGGGCTAAGTCTATGTGGAAAAGCAGCCAGTTACTAGGAAAGAGTGTTGTGTGGAGTATTGGTGCGTGAGTAGGTGAACTGGCCGCCGTGATATGACTGAGAAACTGTTTAAAACGGCGTTAAACACCAATCAATTAATCAATCTACTTCATATCGCAGTACTATACTTGAATTGCTAAATCGTTTCCTAAATACACAGAAACTGCACCAGACGACAATCTGGGTAAGAATGTTGCATTTATTTAAGAATGAAAATAATTTATTGAATTGAGTACTGTAGAAAGCATTGTGTAAAATGGGAAATTACTCATCATAAGTAAATTCTTCTTTTGTCACAATGTTATCAACTGTCATCCGCCTACAAGTGGGAAATGTTAAAGTTGTAGTATATAGATATTTGAGAAAATAACACAGAAACATCATAGGATAGCAGCTCAATTTCGAAATATCCACATTCTAGCAGCTTAACTATGTTTAATTTTAAGTCAAGCCTCTCTTAATCAATGTTGACAAGTTCTAAAGTATAATTGCATCTTCAGTCTGGATTAATTTAGTTAATTAAATGATACTGCATGCTTCCGATTATAACTTATATATATTATAATTTTCTTTTCCAACATTATGCCCTCAAAGTAATTGTGTTTGATGAGTTCAATAGTCCAGATGCTAATGCTAATCTATGTACGGAGACACGAAGTCTTTCAGAAGTATTCTAATGCAATCGATATTATATTGTATATAAATATAGTTGTTAAGTTAAGTTAGAATTAAGTGTATACATTATATCTAATGGCACATGAAGAGTTTCTGTAAATACTTATTTTAAGTATGTGTCGAAAGCGACAAAACATTTTTTTTTTCGCAACAGTTTAACCACATAATATAAAATATGAGCGTTCTAATATCATTTTAACGGATTTTGCCCAATATATCATTTCTGAAAATACCTGTCTATTAATAAACATAGAATCATACACGTTTAATATCATTTTCATTTAGAGAACGGATTTTTTGAGCCAGTACTCAACTACTCATTAATTAATATGTAAAACATCTTGAAATAAAATACAGTGTTGCAGTGGTAGAGCCTCGTTCTCTCGTAGCAAAGGCTACGGATTTGAATCCCTTGAAGAGCGAATTTTGCATTTGTGATTTTTCGACAAAAAAGGCGCGTCTACTGGTTATGTTTCCAGGAAGTGGATATTGATCGAGATTAATATAAGCTTATTGTTTCGCAATTAATGTAAAATAAATAAATTTAAACTAAAGCATTTTGAAAGTGCCATCTCTTTTAACAATTATACATGAGTAATTAACTGCCTCATCCATACTCAGAAGCTCGAAGCCAGTATATTCAATGTGTTTCAAAAAGCTTATCAAATAATACAAATTGATTGACAATTGAAATACTTGCAAACCTAATGAAATTCAAGCTTGCAAATAATATACACGATAAATGGTTGTTTGGTGTAGACAGTAATACGGTAGTCTCTTTACATACCAACATCACATTTATCTCCTTTAAACCCCGCAGCACACCCGGTACATTCCCCGCCCATCTTGTCACATACGTCCTCATTTTGACAACTTCCGCATTGGGAAACACAGTTCTCGCCGTATGTACCATCGTCACACTCTGTAATTACGCCCAATTTAGATCGTTAAAATGATATTTGTTTAATGTATTTGCTTTATAGCAAAAAAAGCATTTTCATTGAAACACACATATCAATTATAAATATAAACCATCCATGTAACATGTATTCTAAACGGATCATTGCTCCAATAGCAGGCTATATTAGTTGCGAAATCATGAACATTTATACTCGAAAATTAATATGCGAACATTTAAAGCATTCAATCGTTTCATGAATCACTACATAATTGATAGAAGCGAAACGATTTTGCATAGGATAAACATAGTCCTATTCCTCAATGTGTATATTTAAAAACAGAAATTTAAAATCATTGAGGACGCAGGCTTTTTACTTAAGAAAATCAATTTGATTTACAAGCAAGACCGTATACAGATGTGACGAATGTCATTTAATCTCCGTTCCTAATTGAATTGACCAAACACCATAAAGTATCTAAACAAAGACCTAAAGTCTTTCTCAGGAAATATAAGCCATTCTTTGATGAATCATATTGCAATCTGACTGAACAATGTATATACATAAATTCACTCTTGCATGATTTTATCTTTATCTTTAACATGATGATACAGCTAGCCTGACAACTTTAGAGGGCAATTTAATTTTGAGGATGTTTTTTTAAATTCGTGTATCAGTGTATGTATTTTATGAAAGCTATCAAGATGGCCTTATTGTAAAATATCCAATGGCTAAATCAGTCACCATTTATAAATAAAGTATTATTCAAATGATACTTAACTACTCTTAGGCCTAGCCTTACTAGAGACAAAATGACCCAGAATGTCTACTGAATGGAAATTCTTGCTATATTCCTAGATATTCTAAATGATTTCCAAATGATCTGGTCCATTCTTGTAGCCAATCCGAATGTTTTGCTCATGCTTAATTGTGGAGGTGCAACCGAAGTGGAGACACAACGAACAACATTTGAATTATTTTCGAGCTGCGTTCTGGCTACATTCTAAATAGTCTATACGGCATTCTGGTAGCATTCGAAACATTTTGATCGCATTCGCAGGAGAACCCAAACAGTAATACTCTGTATATGTTCGTATAAACACGCGGCCAGCTACTAGAACGTTATGAGTCCCATTACCTTTGGTTGTATTCGGGGAACAATCCAACCGTATTCTTACGGCGACAGTTTAATTGTTTTGTTAAATACTTTTACTGTTTTCTAACATCATTCTGATTATTCCTACTATGCGTCAGCTACATTCGAGCTGCATTCAGTAGCTAAGATACACAGAATGTGCAAGATTCGGGTTGGGTTCGAAATGTATTTTAAGTATTCGTGCTGTAAGAGTGTAGGTCAATTTGGCTTTACCTCTCGAATAGGCTCGTATTTAAGAAAATATTTATTTTCGGTGTTTGCCTAATTTCTGCTGTTTCTGAAGAAGTGTGCCGGGCCCTTTCGTTTTATTTGTTTCAAACTTACCTTCAAGACAAAGCGGTCTCTTAAAGCCTGCTGTACAGCCAGTATCGCAAGAGCCATTAATCTTATCTGATGGATATATATATCATAACCTCTATGAGTTTACTTTTAAAGTTACTTATACAATGATTTTGACCTCTCATACATAAATCGCCCGATAACCAGATGAACATCCTGATGGACAAGTTCCATATGTAGATAAACATACAGTTCCCTGTCGACAGTGTCCACATCCAGTCTTACAGTCCTTCCCGTAATTACCCGGAATGCATGCTGACATAGAAATGATATTCATCATCAAATTACTTGGTTGTCTTGACGTCGTGTATGATTGTTATGTCGTTGTAAAGCTGATCAGTTCCAGTTTAATTTGTTGCTTGCGACTAAAGAAGAGTCACGCACTTACAATTCATTTACGATGGATCCACATTTATCTTCAAATCGTTATGACAAATCATCAGAACTTTGGTCTGCGTTAAATTATAATCTTGTTTTAAACTGGTTTATACACTAGGTCACATTATAAATAACTTTCTAGACCTTCAAGATGCCTCGTTTTCCTCCAATCGTTATGGCAAATTATTTCAACGTTGGCCTTCATCAAATTTTAGTAAATTTCAAAACGGGGTCAAATATGTCAAAACATAGGTTACTAGGTCAAACTTTATAGAAACTTTATTAGCCCTGTCAATGCCACATTATTCTTCCAATCTGTATTAAAAATCATCAGTGCACTTTTCTCAATCAAATCTCAGTCGTCAAGTACGAAACTAGGTCACTAGGTCACAATAAAGAATGAACCTGTTAGACCTCTAAAGGATTTTTTGTTTTTCCAATCGGTATGACGATTCATCAGCAATTTAGCTTCCTATAATTCTCAGTCAAGTTCAACAACAGTTCAAATTGGGTCAGTAACTAAGTTATAAGGTCAACACTTCATCAAACATTGAAGAGGTCAACTTTTAGAATAAACTTACTTACACTCTGGAAGTCACATATTTCATCAATTCATCAAAAATGTTGCATCCATGCAGTATCAGCCAAGTAATTAGCTGAGGTCAAAAGGGATAACAAACTAAGTCACTAGGTCACACATTTAGAATAAACTGGTTAACACTGCAGAAGGCACATATTTCTTTCAATCTTCGTTACATTTCCTGACATTTTATAGACTTTATGGCAAGTTGCCACGATGCATTCATTTTCACTTAGCTTTTATGTTTCATTGAATTTACCTTTTTAGACAAATTGATAATATTTAATATTTAGTTTTCTAAGAAGGACGAGACACCCCTAGCCCGAGGTCTTGTTGTTTTGTAATTGTATAATTACATATTATTTCATATAACTTATTTGTTTGAGCCTGCTAACTCCTCTACATCCAGTTGTGTTCTTATGTGTGTTACATTACTAAGAAAAGAACACTTGTATTGTTTTAATTTGCTAATTGAAAGCTGTAAACCATTTAAGAAATAAAACCATCACTGCAGTTAACGTTATGTGAAATAAATCTACATGTCATTTAAGAAATTGAGAGCTTTTGTTTCGTGTTCATCGGGGTATGAACAAAAAAACCTGATCACGCACTATGAAATCGCGAAGCGGTTTCATAGAATGTGTGATCAGGTCTTTTTGTTCATACCCTAATGAACACGGAAATAAATCTCTCCATTCCTTATATTTTAGCATTGATATGGCTACTACAGTGAGTTATAAAACATAATAGTATTTAACAAC